>CM033477.1:81375498-81484779 GCA_019447015.1 Hymenochirus boettgeri
GGGTCTGCATCCTGGGAACTCTGTTCTGGCTGCTGGAACAGAGGTTTGCACCCTGGGAACTCTGTTCTGGTCGGAACAGAGGTCTGCACCCTGGGAACTCTGTTCTGGCAGCTGGAACAGGGTTTTGCACCCTGGGAACTCTGTTCTGGCAGCTGGAACGGAGTTTTGCACCCTGGGAACTCTTTTTTATGGCAGCTGGAACAGGGGTCTGCACCCTGGGAACTCTGTTCTGGCAGCTGGAATGGAGTTTTGCACCCTGGGAACTCTGTTCTGGCAGCTGGAACAGGGGTCTGCACCCTGGGACCTCTGTTCTGGCAGCTGGAACGGAGTTTTGCACTCTGGGAACTCTTTTCTGGCTGCCGGAACAGGGGTCTGCTCCCTGGGAACTCTGTTCTGGCGGCTGGAACAGAGGTTTGCACCCTGGGAACTCTGTTCTGGCTGCCGGAATAGGGCTCTGCACCCTGGGAACTCTGTTCTGGCAGCTGGAACGGAGGTTTGCACCCTTGGAACTCTTTTCTGGCTTCCAGAACAGGGATCTGCACCCTGGGAACTCTGTTCTGGTGGCTGAAAGGAGTTTTGCACCCTGGAAACTCTGTTCTGGCAGCCGGAACAGGGGTTTGCACGCTGGAGCCTCTTTTCTGGCTGCCAGAATGGGGGTTTTCACCTTGGGAATTTTGTCCTGGCGGCCGGAACGGGGGTCTGCACCCTGGGAACTTTCTGGCTCCCACAACAGGGGTCTGCACCCTGGGAACTCTGTTCTGGTGGCTGTTCTGCACCCTGGGAACTCTGTTCTGGTGGCTGTAACAGGGTTTTGCACCCTGGAAACTCTTTTCTGGCTGCCGGAACGGGGGTTTGCACCTTGGGAATTTTATTCTGGTGGCCGGAACGGGGCTTCTGCATCCTGGGAACTCTGTTCTGGCAGCCAGAACAGGGGTCTAGTGGCTGAAACAGAGTTTTGTACCCTGGGAACTCTGTTCTGGTGGATGGAACAGAGGTCTGCACCCTGGGAACTCTGTTCTGGTGGCTGGAACGGAGGTTTGCACCCTTGGAACTCTTTTCTGGCATCCAGAACAGGGGTCTTCACCCTGGGAACTCTGTTCTGGCTGCTGGAACAGGGGTCTGCAACCTGAAAACTCTGCTCTGGTTGCCGGTACGGGGTTTTTTACCCTGGTAACTCTGTTCTGGCTGCCAGAACAGGGGTCTGCACCCTGGGAACTCTGTTCTGGTGGCAGGAATGGAGTTTTGCACCCTGGGAACTCTGTTCTGGCTGCCGGGAACAGGGGTCTGCCCCCTGGGAACTCTGTTCTGGCGGCTGGAACAGAGGTTTGCACCCTGGGAACTCTGTTCTGGTGGCCAGAACGGGGCTCTACATCCTGGGAACCCTATTCTGGCGGCTGGAACAGAGGTTTGCACCCTGGGAACTCTGTTTTTGTCTGCTGGAAGGGAGTTTTGCACCCTGGGAACTCTGTTCTGGCTTCCAGATCAGGGGTCGGCACCCTGAGAATTCTGCTCTGTTGGCCGGAATGGGGGTTTTCACCCTGGAAACTCTGTTCTGGTGTCCGAAACAGGGGTCTGCACCCTGGGAACTCTGTTCTGGTGGCCGGAACAGTGGTCTGCATCCTGGGAACTCTGTTTTGGTTGCTGGAACAGGGGTCTGCACCCTGGGAACTCATTTTTGGCGGCCAGTACAGGTGTCTGCTTTAGCTTTAAAAGTGGTCTGGATAAGTTTCTAAAACTAAAACATATTGAAAATTAGTGATATTATTACATATACTGTAGTTCTGATTGATCCAGAGATACTTGCAATTGTCGGGAATAATTCCCCCCACTTCCTCCTTTTTAGCTTCTTTTCCCTTCCTCCGGATGAACTGTTAGGTAGGTTTAAAGAAGAGGGTATAAAGGTTGGACAAGATGGACATATGTCTTTATTCAACCTTAAAGGGGAACCATGGTCCAAAAATTACTAGTTATAAAGACGTGGTATCCTTTTTTAGCGATACTGTGCCTTTAACGATTGTTGAAATTATTATTCATTTACAATCGCTAACGTAAATTAACAATAGCGATGGTAAATGTATAATAACTATAGTAAATCTATGACCGCGATGGTAGATTTACAATCCTCCATGGAATACCTTTGCGGTATTTTACTACCACATGGTATTCTATGGCCGAACATTCATTAATTAATTTATAATTGATGAATGTTCACTGTAAATGTACAATCACAGATGTACATTTATGGCCACTGTTGTACATTAGCAATAACACAGCATTTATGAATATGGCCCAATGTTCATTATCATCATTTTTAAAAATGCAAACTCATTCTTTGCTGTACTTACCTTTTCCAAATATGCTTCATAACATACTCACACAGCCCAATCCCTTCTGTGGCTCTGCTCTCTCACATCTCTCCTATGTGTTAGGGGGGCCTTAAGCAGATTTCACATACAAGGAAAGAGAATGCTCATCAGACACATATGTGTCTGATGAAGGTGTGAGTAACAGCACCGAAAAGTTACATGGAGTTATACTGATGTAGTAATAAACACCTATTGCTAATAAGACTGGTGTGCACAGCATTCTCTTTCCTTGTATGTGAGTGTGCCGCTACGCTGTGGTACCCAGCACTGAATATTGTGAATGCTACATTGGGAGGGTGCAGGATCCTTTTCTACTTTGGTACATATTAAGCAGATTTCAAGTTAAGAGAGTGGATATGCCCTTAAAAGAGGATTTCTCAGTAAGAAAATACAAAATGAATGTAGGAATAAGTATACTACAGTTAGGCAGCTATATATAACTTAAGGTGAGTTGAGTCAAAAGGAGCAAAAAGCCCTCCACAAAACATAAAATGAACCATAGTTTTCTTAAAACAGAAACATGCTATATGAATAGCATTACCCACAAAATCTAAAAAACAAGGAGTAATTTCTCAACTCCAGGATTCCCAGAGTAAGTGGAAAATCTCCCATGTATGTCCTTTGGCTAAAGCATGTGCCCAGAACCACCGGCTTATAATGCAATACAGCCCCATAGAGCCATTAATCTGTAGCTTGCTGGTAATACTCTGCTGGCACTAAAGGATTAATAGTAATACTATGCTGGCACTGAAAGTGGTGAAAGCAATACTATGGGGAAGACTGCTGGCACTGAAGGGTTAATGGGAATACTCTGGAAAAGTACTGGCACTGAGAGTTAAACATCTCAGATCTCACCAGATTTCTGTGTTCTGCCCTACCCGGCTACTTTTTCATGCCACCCGTCTGAAAACACATGCCGCACATCCACTGAAGCCTATCCTGTCCTTCCAATTCGTATTCCATTGAAGGACAGTGACGCTGCATAAGCACAAACGTGTGCATACATGCCGTGCCACCTCGTACAGTTTGCACGTCTTACCAACTACTAAAACAGTCCCACTATAAAGAAACATCCACAGCAGCAGTTACAGTATCAGAAGGAATTGAGTGGGGAAAGCCAACTGCAGTCTGGCTGGGGGGGAGGGCATGGGTGGGAGGACAATATGGGCACTAAGATGGCTAGAAGATGCATGAAACCACTTGATGTTCCAGTTTTTAAAACCGTATATACTCAAGAATAAAACAGCCTGAAAACTGAACCTCGACTTATACTCGGGTCAGTCACTTACTTGAATGAGGAATCCGGCTTCCGCATCCACAGATGGTCGCATCCACTGACGTCATTACTCGGCGCCGGGAAATGAGACCGTGCCGAGTAGTGATGTCAGTGGATGCGGTAGCCGGATTCCTCATTCAAGTTAGTGACTGAGCCTTCAGGCGGGATATCAATGGATGCAGCCACAGCCGGAATCATATTTACAAGTTAGTACAGTGTGGTGCTCATGTAGTATACCATATTGCTCAAGTGTCAGACTCATTTGTTATGCTTTAAAGTGACACTTTAAAGCATAACACAAGTTACCTTGACGTGGTTGGACACACACACCAGCAGACAACATTTCTACGCTCGACAGGCACTACTCCCCCGCATACCAACAGTCACTTCTTCTGCTCAAACTGAAAGGCACTTCTCCCACACACACCTACCGGTACTACTCCCATGCACGCCAACAGGCACTACTCCCACACACCGACAGGTACTGCTTCCACACACAGCTACAGGCACTTCTCCCATGCACACCAATGGGAACTACTTCCACACACATCGACAGGCACTACTCCCATACACACTGACAGGCACTACTCCCATGCATGATAACAGGCACTAACCTACCCACACCAACTGGCATTACTTCTGCACACATCAACAGGTGCACCAATACACTCCCACACATAACTACAGGCACTACTCCCACGCACACAGACAGGCACTACTCACATTTACACACTCATGCAGAAACTCACACACATTGATGCAGACACACACAGACATACTCATACAGACAGGCACACAGACACACTCATGCACACACTCACACAGACACGCTCATGCAGACACTCACACACTAATGCAGACACTCAAAGACAGACACAGTGACATACATGCAGACACACACTGGCACTCATGCAGACACACACTTACCAGATACACTGCCACATTTACTCACACAGACAGTGCTTTCACCCCTTAAGACCAGGAACGAGAGGGGTTGTAGCACTTTGTACCATACTAACAAGTCCATAGGCAGAGCCTGAGTTGTAAGCACTGCAAAAGCCATTCCCGGAATGAAGACAGGTCAGTTGTTGGTTCTGGTTTGTACATTGCTTTAAAGAGAGAATCCCAGTAAATCCAGAAGTAAAGTCCCTGCAGTGCTGGGCTCAGTGACTGGGGCTTTGTAACTGAACTGTCCATTGTGCGATCACCTCACTCAGCTCTACCTGCATGGAAACCCCAGGGACATGGACTAATCTCTACCTCATGTCTGATTACACAGGTAATCTTATATAGATCGTCCTTGTCCCCTGAGTTTCCATGCAGGTAAAGCTGAGTGATGTGATCACACAGTGGACAGTTCAGTTATAATGGACTTTACTTCTGGATTTACCGGGATTCTCTCTTTACAGCAATGTACAAACTGGTTTCCAATACAGATTCCGGCTATGTTTGGGCTGTTAATGTAAGACTCCTTACACCAAACTCCACATGCGACCCAGGTTTTCAATAAAAATTTCAATCCTTTATTTCGACATTTAAACCGATTACAGACAAACAGGCCTGACAGGTTTCGAACGTAACACACGTTCTTATTCATAGGCTAACATTGCAAACTAGAAGGGGGTTTAAAAAGGTGAGCATGTGGTAATTAAGCTTCTTAATTGGATAGTCCAGTCACACCTGCGTATGACTACACACTCTAATCCTCCTCCCCCTAGACCAATGTGATCTATACAAAATAACAACATTTAAAAAAGCTTTAGGTATCAATGCACAATGCTACATAAAAACACGCTAGTTTGTTCTCAGTAATCAGACTAACAATGCTACATAAAAACACGCTAGTTTGTTCTCAGTAATCAGACTACTTTCATTGGGACCTTTCCTTATAATGCCATTTGATTATCCTTAGGAATATGTTGTATGCCCTGTACCATTAATCTACTTGTCATTATTATTACTACAATTAAAATGTCTAGCTACAGGACTTTTGGGATTATTATTCTTTATGTCTCGCACGTGTTCTCTTATTCTATCTTTAAGTGATCTGGTTTGGACCTAACAAAAGGAAGTTTCCTGTGAGTGTAACGAACTTGTGAGTGGCCCTTTCTCTTAAGGACCTTGATCTCAAGGACATAAAAAAAGAAGGACACTTAATCATTTGATGGTTGTATGGTGTGTGTTAAAGTTTGAAAATAAGGATTGTTTGACAGTTTGAAAATAAGGATTGTTTGTACTGTTAAAAACTGTGTGCAGGATTGAGTGTGCAGTAAGCAGACTAATCTTTCTTCTTCCAGTTAAAGGGGTGTGCTGGACTTCTATATTCTAGTATTGTACCTGTTGTAATCACAAACAGGCTGTGAAAGGGTTAATAAGTGTTTGGGTTTTTTTTCCCCTCTCTTTCTGGCTCTTGCACTAATTGGTGTGGGGGTTGGGGCCTATTAGTTAAATAGGATTCACAGTTGTTGGGCCCGTGGTTTGGACCTAACAAAAGGAAGTTTCCTGTGAGTGTAACTTTCTCTTAAGGACCTTGATCTCAAGGACATAAAAAAAGGAGGACATTGAAACAAGAAGGGCAATTAAACAAGGTTTGTGCGTCACTGTGTTGGTGTGGTGTATTAGAAGGGACAGTTTTGTCAGTACCATGCAATGTGCATCGTGCCACATGTATAGGAACCTGGAGCAGACATTCCGGGGAACCTATGTCTGTGTCAGATGTGAGTGGGTTGCCCGTTTGGAAGCTGAGGTGGAGAGTCTAATGGGGCAGCTTGCAGCATTGCGGGGATTGGCAGAACTGGGGGGTCAGCAGGCACTGGCTGGGGCCAGTAAAGAGGTGGGTGGAAGAGGGACAAGAAAGGATGAGGAAGGAGGTAGTTTTGTTAGGGTTACTAGGGGAAGTGGGGGACGGAAGAGTAGGGGGGCTTCTTCCCAGATTGTCCATCCCAACAGATTTGCCGCCTTAGGTAATGAAGTGGAGGAGGACACCTCGGAATTAGCGTGTATGGAGGGGGCTAGTCCCTTGAGCACCCAGGGGACTGCCATCTCTGATAAAAGGGAGGAGGAACGAAGGGTCAGGAATGCAAGGCAGGTGGTAGTGGTAGGGGACTCCATTATAAGGAAGGTAGATAGGGTAATCTGCCGCCAAGACCCTACATGCCGAACTGTGTGTTGCCTGCCTGGTGCTAGGGTTCGGCATGTGGTGGATCGTGTAGACAGATTATTGGGTGGGGCCGGGTGTGACCCGGCGGTCTTGGTTCACATTGGTGCCAATGACAAAGTTAGAGGTGGAGGTGAGGTCCTTAAACATGATTTCCGAGAACTAGGGGCCAAGATAAAGGCAAGGACCTCCAGGGTAGTGTTTTCAGAAATACTACCGCAGCCACGTGCTAAGCCAGGGAGACAGCGGGAGCTTAGGAGCATTAAGGATTAAGTGGTGTAAGGAAGAAGGGTTTGGGTTTATTGAGAACTGGGCAGACTTTGCTGTCGGCTACAGGCTCTTTAGTAGGGATGGGTTGCACCTCACTGATGGTGGTGCAGCTGTTTTAGGGGAGAAGATGGCTAGAGGGTTGGAGGAGATTTTAAACTAGGTTTGGGGGGGGAGGGTATTAGCAGTCTCACTGGGATAGATTGTCCAGGAGGAAAGCAGGGTGTAGATAGGCCAGTGGTGGGTGGAAAGGGGGGTGGGGCTAGCATAGGGATAGGGAGGAATGTGTATCAAAGTGTATGAATAAATTACAGGATCATAATCTAAAATGTACGTTTGCAAATGCGAGAAGCCTGGCTGACAAAATGGGTGAATTGGAAATGATGGCATTGAATGAAAAGTATGATGTAATAGGTATAGCAGAAACGTGGTTGAACAGTTCTCACGACTGGGCTGTAAATATAGAAGGATATGCCTTGTTTAGGCAGGACAGAAAAAAAAGGAAAGGGGGAGGAGTATGTGTTTATGTTAAAAAAGAATTGAAGCCAAATTTAAAAGAAGAGATAGTGATATGGATGATAAGTGGTAGGCAATATGGGTGGAAATTAGGCAACATGAAAGGGGGTAATGTCATTGTTGGTGTCTGCTATAAGCCGCCAAATGCTAGCAGAGAGGAGGTGAGTCAACTTCATATGCAGTTGGCAAGGGCTGCAAGTTTGGGGAGTGTGCTCATTATGGGGGACTTCAATTACCCTGACATTGATTGGTGTGGTGGAACTGCCATCACAGAAAAAGGCGATGAGTTCCTGAATTTGCTGCAGGATAATTTTCTCTCACAGGTGGTTGAGGTTCCTACTAGAAAAGGAGCTCTGTTGGATCTGGTAATATCTAACATTGTGGAGCGCATTATAGATATAAAGGTAACTGGAGGCTTAGGGAATAGTGACCATGAAATAGTGGCATTTGGACTTTGTTATCGAAAGGAAAAGTGCGCTGGGTTAACAAAGACATTTAATTTCAGGAAAGCAAATTTTCCCAGGTTAAAAGCAGCTCTTCAGAATGTCAACTGGGATAATGTATTATTCAAGGGGATTTTAAGCCAGTTCACATCTAAATTTATACCCTTGGGAAATAAATGTAAAAAAAATAAATCCGCGCCCATGTGGCTGAATTCTGATGTAAAGAGGCAAATGGTAAGGAAGAAAAAGGCATTTAAAACCTTCAAGGCAGAGGGAACGGAAAGGGCCTTTAGGGAGTATAAAAACTGTAACAAGGAGTGTAAGAAAGCAATCAAACTAGCTAAAATTAATAATGAAGTTAGGATAGCTGAAGAAAGCATCACTAAGCCTAAACATTTTTTTAAGTATATTAATAGTAAGAAGGTGAGGACTGAGAATGTGGCACCATTAATTAATGGGGATAAGTTAGTTACGGAGGATGGCGATAAAGCAAATGTCTTGAATAATTTTTTTTTCCTCTGTATACACTATAGAAGATCCAAGTACAGATATCATAGAGTATAGTAGCAATAAAGGTATACAAGATTCAAGTTCACTTTGGTTAACCGAGGATATGGTACAGAAAGAACTAAATAAGGTTAATATTAGTAAATCTCCTGGACCGGATAAAATACATCCTCGGGTACTTAGGGAGCTAAGTTCAGTTTTATCTAGGCCATTGTTTCTTATTTTTGTTGATTCCCTCATGTCCGGTGGTGTGCCTCTGGATTGGAAAAAGGCTGATGTTATTCCAATATTCAAAAAGGGTAGTCGTTCACAGCCGGGTAATTACAGGCCTGTAAGTTTAACTTCAGTGGTGGGGAAGATCCTGGAAAGTTTAATAAGGGATCATGTTCTAGAGTATGTTTCAAGGACTGACATTATAAGTAGTAACCAGCATGGATTTAGGAGGAATAGATCTTGTCAAACTAACTTGCTTGGCTTTTATGAGGAAGTAAGTAGAAATTTAGACTCTGGTATAGCAGTAGATGTAGTTTACTTGGATTTTGCAAAGGCTTTTGATACAGTCCCCCATAGGCGACTAATGAATAAGCTAAGGTCTGTTGGTCTGGGGAGTCACATTTGTACATGGATAGAAAATTGGTTAAAGAATAGGATGCAGAGAGTAGTTGTTAATGGGGCTTCATCATTATGGACTAAAGTGCTAAGTGGGGTGCCACAGGGTTCTGTGTTGGGGCCGCTTCTATATAATCTATTTATTAATGATTTGGAAGTGGGTATTGTCAGCAAGGTTTCTGTGTTTGCTGACGACACAAAACTTTGTCGACCATTAAAAACTTCAGAGGATGTGCAATCGTTGCAAGGGGATCTAGATAGATTATCACATTGGGCTGCTAAGTGGCAGATGAAATTCAATGTTGATAAATGTAAGGTGATGCATTTTGGACTTAAAAATACTTGTGCTACTTATACTATAAATGGCTCTGTGTTAAGTGAATCCCTGTTGGAAAGGGATCTTGGAGTTTTGGTGGATAACAAACTTAAAGGTAGCAAGCAGTGCCAGGCGGCAACAGCCAGAGCCAGCATGGTATTGTCTTGTATAAAGCGAGGTATGGATTCAAGGGAGGAAAATGTAATTCTCCCTCTTTACAAAGCATTGGTAAGGCCTCATTTGGAATATGCAGTGCAATTTTGGAATCCTGTGTACAAAAAGGACATCTTTGAAATGGAAAGGGTTCAGAGAAGGGCAACTAAATTAATAAGGGGATTGGGGGAGCTTGAATATGAAGAGAGACTGGAAAAGTTACAATTATGTACGCTGGAGAAAAGGCGCTTGCGTGGGGATATGATTACTGTGTATAAATACATTAACGGGCCATACAATAAACTATCTGGGGCATTGTTCACCAAGAGAACATGTCAAAGGACACGAGGACATCCCTTAAGACTTGAAGAAAAAAGGTTTAGGCTTCAAGCTCGGAGAGGGTTTTTCACTGTGAGAACGGTAAGGCTATGGAACTGTCTTCCAGTGGACGTTGTAATGGCAGGTTCATTGGTCAGCTTCAAAAAAAAGCTGGATGAGTTTCTGCAAACAAGGAATGTTGCAAGTTACTGGTATTGATACATAAAGTAGAGTTGATCCAGGGAAATTTCCGATTGCCACTTGGAGTCAGGAAGGAATTTTTTCCCCCTTCATAAATTTGGTGGGTTTTTTTTGCCTTCCTCTGGATCAACAGTTAGGCAGGAAATGAGGATATTGCTAGATGGGTTGGACTGGATGGACGTATGTCTTTATTCAACCTCAAATACTATACTATACTATACTAGATGTGCTTCCCACATATTGCATTCCACATGTTTTACAAGTCAGTAGATATATTACATATTTCGATTTACAGTTAATATACTGATTGATCTTGTATACTTCCCCCGTATATCTATTTTTAAAATTAGAGCTAATTGTTATATAATTACATGTTAGACATCTAGTGGCTCCACACTTATATATTCCTTTCATTTCTAGCCATGTTTTAGTTTTTTCTTTCGGTTTTCTCACCATATTGGGGGATAAAATATCCCCTAGTGTCTTGGCTCTTTTAGGTACACATTGATACCCTTGACTGAGTACTTCCTTAATTATCTCATCCTCATATAGGATCGGGATATATTTCCTAATTACTTGAGTGATTAATTTATATTGGGGACTGTAAGATGTAATACGTTTAATTTTATTTTTATATTGATGATTATTGTGTTTTTTATTCCTCTCCCTCCTAAATGGTTTTTCTGTTTTGCCTTCATTCTTATGTATTCCTAATTGTCTTTCTTCTTGGTCTACCCTTCTTCTAGTAGATCTAAGTAGTTTAATATCATAACCTCTATTTTTCAATCTCTCTGTCAGCTCATCTGCTGCCGATTTATATTCCTGCTCTTTAGAGCAGTTTCTCTTTAACCTTATGTATTGTCTATACGGTATCGAGCTGATGCAAGTCATGGGATGAAAGGAATCAGCTCTTAGTATGGTATTTTTTGATGTCCGCTTTCTGTAAGCTTTAGTACACAGCCGTTCTCCTTCTGAATATATTGTCAGATCTAGGAAATTGGCAGACTGTCCTCCAAAATCCCATGTTAGTGTTAAATTAAATGTATTATGATTTAACTCCTTTATGGTCTGGGTACATTGCTGTTCCGTGCCTGACCATATCCACAAAAGGTCATCTATGTAGCGTCTATGTTCAAGTATGTGGGGGGGGTGGGTGAGGCAAGATGGATGCCTATATAGAGTTCTCTCCCACCTACGCCAATTTGTTTATGGGCTGGTGGGAGGAGACCCATCTATATAGGCATCCATCTTGCCTCACCCACCCACCCCACATACTTGTACAAGAAAAGGGTCATAGACTTACTGCAACAGCTTCAAAAGGATAAAGCCATTGATCGAGCAATGTATCATCGCCTCTACCCTGGTGAGGCACATCCATGCATATATGGACTCCCAAAGATACATATAGAAGGGGCACCCCTAAGACCTATATTCAACAGCATCAACTCTGTAACATACAAGTTGGCAAAATACCTAGCCAACATCTTAGGACCATTGGTGGGAAGTTCTAAGCATCACATCCAGAACTCACAGGATTTCACCAACAAGATTGAAGATATAGTATTTGGTGCAGAAGAAACAATGGTGTCCTATGATGTGACATCTCTCTACACCTGTATACCCACCAAGGAGGCTGTTGACATGGTGAGAAAACGGCTAGAGTTTTCTCTGCACTCTGCCAGCAGAACTGATCTCAACCCAGAACAGGTGTGTTCCTTACTGGACTTGTGCCTGAATACCACCTATTTCAAATACAGGGATAAGTTCTATAAGCAAAACACAGATGTGCTATGGGATCGCCAGTTTCACCTATTGTGGCCAACCTTTACATGGAGTAGGTAAAAAAACAGGGCATAGCACCCAGCCACTGGTTCAGATATGTGGATGACACCTGGGTTAAAATCCACCAGAAGGAAGTACAAGCTTTCACAGAACACATCAATGCAGTAGACCAAAACATCAAATTTACAAGGGAAGAGGTACAAAACAACAAACTGGCTTTCTTGGACTGCTTGGTAGAAATTAAGGAAAATGGTAAACTGGAACTAGAGGTTTACAGAAAACCAATACACACAGATCAGTATTTGATGTTTGACTCCCACCACCCTTTAGATCACAATCTGGGTATCATCAGAACCCTGCAACACAGAGCTGAGAACATCCCCACTAGCACAGAGGCGAAGGCTAAAGAAATGAAACATCTCAGAGGAGCCCTTAAAACTTGTGGATATCCAGACTGGACCTTTGTAAAAAGAAGTAGAAGGAAAGAAAAGAACACGATTACCAACAGTGAAGGGGAAAAGCAAGACAGGAGAAAGAACATGGTCATCCCATATGTAGCAGGGGTCTCCGAGAAATGAAGAAGAATTTTCAAAAAAACACTGTACCCCGGTCTGCTTTAAACCGAACAACACACTGAGGCAGCAATTGGTACATCCGAAAGACCCAATACCGAAACACAAGAAAAGCGACATCATATACGCAGTGCAGTGCAGTGAAGAATGCTCTGATTTGTATGTGGGGGAGACCAAACAGCAACTGCATCAACGTATGGCCCAGCACAGAAGAGCCAATTCCTCGGGTCAGGACTCAGCCGTGTACCTGCATCTTAAGGATAAAGGACACACCTTTGAAGATTGTAATGTTAACATTTTGGCAAAGGAACGTGACTGGTTCAAGAGAGGTGTTAAGGAGGCTATTTATGTGAAAATAAAGAAACCAAGCCTAAATAGAGGTGTGTGTGGGGGGGGTTTGACACCAACTGTCTGCCATGTACAATGCTGTTTTGACACCTTACTCTGGGCGTTCCTATAACACCTCTTAGCCACTATCCAATCACGCCCTTAACACTTGGCTGTGATATGCTAATTTGGATTTTCCAGGGTACATAATTGCCACAGATTCTTGTACAAGTCATTCTGAATTGAGAAAGCCAGTTGGATGACAAGCGAAACGTCTTCAAGAACCAGTTGATCGTCTTCAAGAAGTCCAGTTGATCTAATTGAATACAACAGATATACCATGACCTGGATGAATGAGAACCTTCACAAGCATAAAACATGGCTAGAAATGAAATTAATATATAAGTGTGGAGCCACTAGATCTAATTTTAAAAATACATTTACGGGGGAAGTATACAAGATCAATCAGTATATTAACTGTAAATCGAAATATGTAATATATCTACTGACTTGTAAAACGTGTGGAATGCAATATGTGGGAAGCACATCTAGATCACTTAAAGATAGAATAAGAGAACACATGCGAGACATAAAGAATAATAATCCCAAAAGTCCTGTAGCTAGACATTTTAATTGTTGTAATAATAATGACTTAAGTAGATTAATGGTACAGGGCATACAACATATTCCTAAGGATAATCGCAACAAAAAACGAGTACAAATATTACTTAAAATGGAAGTGGTAAGGATTTTCAAACTGGAGACACGAACTCCGAAAGGTTTGAACTCCATTTGCGATATTTCGTGTTACTTAGGCCGTTGACTTTGACCGTAGTCATTTATAAGTATGGATATTATAATCTGTCCTATATTAGATGATGGAGTTTATGGGTTTAATATTCTATGGATATGACAGCCACCCAGTACTGTGACAGTGTTTTTCTACAAGAGTAACTCCCTAAGGCTGCTGGGAGTTGTGTATATGATTGGAGGTAGGAGAATACAATATGTACAAGAGTTACCCCCTAAGGCTGCTGGGAGGTGTGTACAGGGTTGGAGGTAGGAGATCTCTACAGGCTGCTGAGTAACATGTGGAGAATCAGTGGGGGCTGCAGTTATCAGCATCTCCACTGTTCCAACGCATACACAGGTATATGAGGAGTTTCTGTGATACCTGTGTTTCTTACTGCTGAGGATCTGTTTAGGACTACTTTTCCCAACATGCCCTGTGGGCCATTGTGATGAAGCTCATGAAACTCAGATCTATGGGGTGTTCACATTACATTTATGTGCAAAGTTGCAAATGGCATTATAAGGAAAGGTCCCAATGAAAGTAGTCTGATTACTGAGAACAAACTAGCGTGTTTTTATGTAGCATTGTACATTGATACCTAATACCACGGGCTGCTTTAAACGAACAACACACGGAGGCAGCAATTGGTACATCCAAGACCCAATACCGAAACACAAGAAAAGCGACATCATATACGCAGTGCGTGCAGTGAAGAATGCTCTGATTTGTATGTGGGGGAGACCAAACGCAACTGCATCAACGTATGGCCCAGCACAGAAGAGCCAATTCCTCGGGTCAGGACTCAGCCGTGTACCTGCATCTTAAGGATAAAGGACACACCTTTGAAGATTGTATGTTAACATTTGGCAAAGGAACGTGACTGGTTCAAGGAGGTGTTAAGGAGGCTATTTATGTGAAAATAAAGAAACAAAGCCTAAATAGAGGTGTTTGTGGGGGGGGTTTGACACCCAACTGTCTGCCATGTACAATGCTGTTTTGACACCTTACCTGGGCGTTCCTATAACACCTCTTAGCCACTATCCACCACGCCCTTAACACTTGGCTGTGTATGCTAATTTGGATTTTCCAGGGTACATAATTGCCACAGATTCTTGTACAAGTCATTCTAATTGAGAAAGGCCATTGGATGACAAGCGAAACGTCTTCAAAGACCAGTTGATCGTCTTCAAGAAGTCCAGTTGATCTAATTGAATACCCAGATATACCATGACCTGGATAATGAGAACCTTCACAAGCATAAAACATGGCTAGAAATGAATTAAATATATAGTGTGGAGCCACTAGATGTCTAACGTAATTATATAACAATAGATCTAATTTTAAAATACATTTACGGGGAAGTATACAAGATCAATCAGTATATTAACTGTAAATCGAAATATGTAATATATCTACTGACTTGTAAAACGTGTGGAATGCAATATGTGGGAAGCACATCTAGATCACTTAAAGATAGAATAAGAGAACACATGCGAGACATAAAGAATAATAATCCCAAAGTCCTGTAGCTAGACATTTTAATTGTTGTAATAATAAGACTTAAGTAGATTAATGGTACGGGGCATACAACATATTCCAAGGATAATCGCAACAAAAAACGAGTACAAATATTACTTAAAATGGAAGTGGTAAGGATTTTCAAACTAGAGACACGAACTCCGAAAGGTTTGAACTCCATTTGCGATATTTCGCGTTACTTAGGCCGTTGACTTTGACCGTAGTCATTTATAAGTATGGATATTATAATCTGTCCTATATTAGATGATGGAGTTATGGGTTTAATATTCTATGGATATGACAGCCACCCGTACTGTGACAGTGTTTTTCTACAAGAGTAACTCCCTAAGGCTGCTGGGAGTTGTTGTATATGATTGGAGGGGGAAAACAATATGTACAAGAGTTACCCCCTAAGGCTGCTGGGAGGTGTGTACAGGGTTGGAGGTAGGAGATCTCACAGGCTGCTGAGTAACATGGAGAATCAGTGGGGGCTGCAGTTATCAGCATCTCCACTGTTCCAACGCATACACAGGTATATGAGGAGTTTCTGTGATACCTGTGTTTCTTACTGCTGAGGATCTGTTTAGGACTACTTTTCCCAACATGCCCTGTGGCCATTGTGATGAAGCTCATGAAACTCAGATCTATGGGGTGTTCACATTACATTTATGTCAAAGTTGCAAATGGCATTATAAGGAAAGGTCCCAATGAAAGTAGTCTGATTACTGTTTAGGGAGTTACTCTTATACATATTGTATTCTCCTACCTCCGATCATGTACACAACTCCCAGCAGTCTTAGGGAGTTACTCTTATACATATTATATTCTCCTACCTCCGATCATATACACAACTCCCAGCAGCCTTAGGGAGTTACTCTTATACATATTGTATTCTCCTACCTCCGATCATGTACACAACTCCCAGCAGCCTTAGGGAGTTACTCTTATACATATTATATTCTCCTACCTCTGATCATATACACAACTCCCAGCAGCCTTAGGGAGTTACTCTTATACATATTGTATTCTCCTACATCCGATCATATACACAACTCCCAGCAGCCTTAGGGAGTTACTCTTATACATATTGTATTCTCCTACCTCCGATCATATACACAACTCCCAGCAGCCTTAGGGTTTATATTTCTATATAAATATCATTCATATCACCAATAGTGATATAGTCTTTCCAGGGTTTATATCTGTATATAAATGTCATTCATATCATCAATAGTGACACAGTCTTTCCAGGGTTTATATTTGTATATAAATGTCATTCATATCACCGATAGTAACACAGCCTTTCCAGGGTTTATATTTGTATATAAATGTCATTCATATAACCAATAGTAACATAGTCTTTCCAGGGTTTATATTTCTATATAAATGTCATTCATATCACCAATAGTAACATAGTCTTTCCAGGGTTTATATTTCTATATAAATGTCATTCATATCACCAATAGTAACATAGTCTTTCAAGGGTTTATATTTGTATATAAATGTCATTCATATCCCCGATAGTAACATAGTCTTTCCAGGGTTTATATTTCTATATAAATATCAGTCATATCACCAATAGTGACATAGTCTTTCCAGGGTTTATATTTCTATATAAATATCATTCATATCACCAATAGTGATATAGTCTTTCCAGGGTTTATATCTGTATATAAATGTCATTCATATCACCAATAGTAACATAGTCTTTCCATGGTTTATATTTGTATATAAGTGTCATTCATATCACCAATAATAACATAGTCTTTCCATTGTTTATATTTGTATATAAGTGTGATTCATATCACCAATAGTAACATAGTCTTTCCAGGGATTTATATCTGTATATAAATGTCATTCATATCACCAATAGTAACATAGTCTTTCCATGGTTTATATTTGTATATAAGTGTCATTCATATCACCAATAGTAACACTGTCTTTCCAGGGTTTATATTTGTATATAAATGTCATTCATATCACCGATAGTAACACAGTCTTTCCATGGTTTATATTTGTATATAAGTGTGATTCATATAACCAATAGTAACATAGTCATTCCAGGGTTTATATCTGTATATAAATGTGATTCATATCACCAATAGAACAGAGTCTTTCCGGGTTATATTTGTATATAAATGTCATTCAATTATCACCATAGTACACAGTCTTCGAAGGTTTATATTTGTGTAATATAATGTCATTCATATCACCATAGAACATAGTCTTTCCAAAGGCTTCTATTTTGTATATAATGTCATTCAAATCATCAATAGTAACATTCCTTTCCAGGGTTTATTTTGTATATAATGTCATTCATATCACCAATAGTAACCTAGTCTGTCCAGGGTTTATATTTGTATATAAATGGTCATTCATCTACCAATAGGAAACATAGTCTTTCCAGGGTTTATATTTGTATATAAATGTCATTCAATATCACCAATATTAACATAGTCCTTCAAGGGTTTATATTTGTATATCAAATTTCCATTCATATCATCAAATTAACAGATTCTGTTCAGGGGTTTATATTTGGTATATAAATGTCATTCATATCATCAATAGTACATCTTTCCAGGTTATATTTGTATATAAATGTCATTCATATCACCAATAGTAACACACAGTCCTTTTTTTGTTTCCAGGGTTTTAATTTTTATATAAATGTCATTCATATCACCAATAGTACATAGTCTTTCCAGGTTTATATTGTATATACATGTCATTCATATCACCAATAGTCACACAGTCCTTTCCAGGGTTTATCATTTGTATTAAATGTCATTCATATCACCAATAGTAACATAGTCTTTCAAGGGTTTATATTTGTCTATAAATGTGATTCACTATCACCAATAGTAACATAGTCTTCCTTTCCAGGGTTTTATGTATTTGTATTAATGTTCATTCATATCACCAATAGTAACATAGTCTTTCAAGGTTTTAGATTTGTATATAAATGTGATCATATCACCAATATAACATAGTCCTTTCCCAGGTTTAATATTTGTATATAAATGTGATTCATATCACCAATAGTAAACACATCTTTCCAGGGTTTATATTTGTCATCTAACATGTCAGTCATATCGCCAATAGTAACATATTTTTCCAGGGTTTATATTGTACATAAATGTCATTCATATCACCAATAGACAACAATTCCTTCCAGTGTTAATATTTGGTATATAATGTGATTCATATCACCAATAGTAACATAGTTCTTCCAGGTTAATATTTGTATTAACTGTCAGCTATCGCCGATAGTAACACAGTCTTTTCAGGGTTTATATTGTATATAAACTTCATTCATTCGCCACTAGTAACATAGTCTTTCCAGGGTTATATTTGGATTAATGTCATTCATATCCCAATGTAACATAGTTCCTTCCAGGGTTTAATATTTTGATATACATGTGACTCCCATATCCACCAATAGTAGAGCAATAGTCTTTCCAGGGTTTATATTTGTAGATAAATGTCATTCATATCATCAATAGTACAGTCTTTCTCAGTGGTTTAGATTTGTATATAAATGTCAGTCATGCGCCAATAGTAACTAGTCCTTCCAGGGTTAATATTTTGTATATAAATGTGATTCATTCACCAATAGTACTAGTCTTTCCAGGGGTTTATATTTGTGATAAATGCATTCATATCATTCAATAGTAACGTCCTTCCAGTGTTTATATTTGTATATAAATGTGATTCATATCACCAATAATAACTAAGTGTTTTCCGTGGCGCACGGTTGTGTACGCAGTTCGTTTCGAATAATATCGGCCCATGTATGGCCCCTTTATTGCTGGCCCAAAACGGCCGGTTGGTTTGGGTCCGACGATTATCGGCCGAAACGAACGTTCGTACACTCAGGCGGCGCGGGTGGTAACGAACCCTGCTGTAGAAACCTGCGAACTTCAACCTTAGTACAGAGTGACAGATAAGTGCATGTGATTAAAAGGGATCTCCACTCCTAAACTAAGATGGGCGTTTCAGTTTTAATTGAAAGAACTGGACTATCTCTTACTATCGTTCTTAATAAAACCTGCGGAGCCGGGAAGAGATCGGGAACTTACCCGTCTCCATCACTCATCTCTGCTGGTAATTCTGGCAGGTGTCCTACGGAGTTTGTACTGTATCTGCATATGTTCCTGCGGTGTCTCCCCCTGGTGGGAGTTCTCTTCTGTCACAAGAGCAGCCAGGGAACAGAGAGGTGCAAGCAGTTAGGTTTAGCAAGAATCCTGTCTTTCATCTTTTTAAAGGTCTGGCATGTTATTGCAAAACCTTATATACACAACGTTTCAGTTTTTTCCCACTTGGGGAGCGTAATATACAAATTTGTGGTGAACCTGACTCGTGAACATGCTACTGGAATTTTCCGTGGGGAAAGACATTTGATTGCAACTGAATATCCACATCCTCGAGTGACTGACCGTGTCAGTGTCCTCTTGATCATGTGACGTGGCGGCTCTTTGTCCTGTGTGTTAAGTTTGGCTTCATTCTTTTTTTTAAGCTTGTCTAATTTGTCCACATTAGTGCGCCAATGTCACCTTGTTTGCACTTTCAACCTTTCAGGGCGATACACCAAACGGGCACATCGCTCCTGATTTGGAGTTTAAGTCACGCTAACCGATGTTATACGGTTGGCGTGACTTTTAACTCCTTCTTGCGGTGGCTGCGTGGCTAACTCGAAAGTTACAGCGCAGCTGCCACAAGGCGATGTTATAAATGCCGAATCGCATTTTATTGTGCGACACTTTCAACGCAGCTCATAGCTGGCGTTGAACAGTGCCGAAATAAACACGGAGAGTAGGATGTTCCGAGCTCCGCTAATCGGCAATAACATCGCCGGGCTGTTTGGCACCAGGGGTTGCCGAAAACGGCGGCTCGTGCATCCCCCTGTTTTATCCCTTTCACAAGGACCACTTTAAGTGACTATTAGCTCCCAATCATTTGTGTCCGTATGAAAGTGCCACGAGTCTTTGTTCTTTTAGTTGTAACTGTCTGTGAAATGTGTGCATGTGGGTAGTGTTTGTCTGGTAATGCAGTAATCCTGTTTAGTCTATACCCCCCAACGTCCATTTGAATAGGTGGATGGGGCAATGTCTGCAAGTTGTGGTGTGGGGGCCACTGCATTCTACGGGTGTGGACAGTATGGGTCGTGTCGTGATGTTGTGTTTTCCAGGAGGCTTGGATGACTTTGTGGTATGATATTGGGGTCCATGTCCCGCTGTTTCAAAGGGTGGCATAGCCGTGCCATTAAGGGTGTAGTGTGGTGTTTGGGGGTGGTGCCTGTGATGTTTGGGGGCCTGGACAAGAATATTTTGTGTATGTGGGCTGTGATTCGAAAACAGACCTGGGATGTTTGGGAATTTGGCCATGATGTATGGGCAAGACCATAATGTTTGGGGGGGTGACCACAATATCTGGTGCTGGTCACCACATCTGGGGTCATGGTTGCAATTCATAGGCAGTTATTTTTTGGGGCGTGGCCTTGTATTGTTTGGGGTTACGCTCATGATTGGTGATGTTTGGGGGCATGGCCGTAACAGCATATCTGGGGGTGTGGTCCAATTCCGGAGGCTCTGCTTTACATTTCTTAGCATGACAATAACCCAATGTCATTTCATATCACCATAGTAACACAGTCTTTCCAGGGTTTATATTTTGTCATATAAATGTCAGTCATATCACCGATAGTAACACAGTCTTTCCAGGGTTTATTTATATAATAAATGTCATTCATATCAACCATAGTAAACATAGTCTTTCTAGGGTTTAATATTTGTATATAAGCTGTCATCATAATCACCAATAGTAACACATTCTTTCCATGGTTTAATATTTTGTATATAAATTCATTCCATATCGCCATAGTAACACAGTCTTTCCTCCAGGGTTTATATTTGTTATAATGTCTTCATATCACCAATAGTAACACAGTCTTTCCAGGGTTTAATTATTTTGTATAAAATGTCATTCATCACGCATAGTAACACAGTTTTCCGGTTAATTTGTATATCAATGTCATTCACTACGCCAATATTAACACAGTCTTTCCAGGGCTTTAATTTTTTATCTACATTGTCGCATTCATATCACCAATAGTACCACAGTCTTTCCCATGGTTTATATTTGTATATAAATGTCATTCATATCACCAATATACATAGTCCTTCCTCCAGGGTTTATATTTGTATATAAATGATCTTCATATCACCGATAGTACATAGTCTTTCCAGGTTTATATTTTATAATAAATGGCATTCATATCCACAATGTAACATAGTCCTTTCCAGGGTTTATATTTGTATATAAATGTCATTCATATGTACCGAAGTAACACAGTCTTTCCCGGTTATAGTTTTGTAATATAAATGTCATTCATATCCAATAAAGTAACACAGTCTTTCCATGGTTTATCTTTGTATATAAATGTCATCCATAGCACCACTAGTACCATAGTCTTTCAGGGTTAATATTTTGTCTAAATGTCATCATATCGCCACTAGTAACAGAGTCCTTTCCAGGTTTTATATTTGTATCTAAATGTCTTCATATCGCCAATAGTAACATAGTCTTTCTCTAAAGGGTTTATATTTGTATATCAATGTCTTCATATCGCCAATAGTACCATAAGTCTTTCCAGGTTTAATATGGGGGGGGGGGGGGATTTAAATGTGTCATTCAATCGCCAATAGTAACACAGTCTTTCCCAGTGTTTATATTTGTATTTAATGTCCATTCATATCGCCAATAGTAATACGTCGTCTTCCAGGTTTATATTTTGTATATAAATTTCCATTCAATTCGCCAATAGTAACACAGTCTTTTTCCGGGTTTATTATTTTGTATATAAATGTCATTCCATATCGCAATAGTAACACAGTCCTTCCAGGGGGTATTTGTATATAAGGTGCTTCATATCATCATAGTAACATAGTCTTCCAGGGTTTATATTTTGTAATAAATTCCTTCATAATCGCCATAGTAACACCAGTCTTTCAGGGTTATATTTGTAATAAATGTCATCATAGCACCAATAGTACATAGTTTTCCAGGGTTTATAGTTGTATATAACTTTCATTCATATCACCAATAGTAAACCGTCCTTTCCATGTTTTATATTTGTATATAAATGTCATTCATATCACCAACAGTAACATAGTCTTTCCAAGGTTTATATTTGTTATAAATGTCATTCATGATCATCAATAGTAACAGTCTTTCCAGGGTTTATATTTAATAAAGGTCATCATATCAACAATAGTAACACAGTCTTTCCAGGTTTATATTGGTGGGGGATATAAATGTCATTCATATCACCATAGTAACATAGTCCTTTCACGTGGTTTCATAATTTTGTATATAAATGTGATTCATATCCACAATAGTAACATAGTCTTTCCAGGTTACTTTGTATATAATGTCATTCATATCACATAGTACATAGTCCCTTTCAAAGGTTTTTATATTTGTATATAAATGTTGATTCATCTTCACCAATAGTAAACATATTCTTTCCATTTTTCCATGGTTATATTTGTATATAAATGTTATTCATATCACCATAGTAACACAGTCTTTCCAGGGGTTTTATATTTTGTATATAAAATGTTTCAGATCGCAATAGTAACATAGTTCTTCCAGGGTTAATATTTGTATATAAATGTCATTCAATCGCCATATAACCATCTTTTCATGGTTTAATCTTTGTAGATAAATGTCCATTCCATATCGCCAATAGTAACTAGTCTTTCCAGGGTTTAATATTTGTATATAAATGTATTCAATATCACCAATATAACATATCCTTCCAGGGTAATATTTTAGATAAATGTGATTCATATCACCAATAGTAGCATAGTCTTTCCAGGTTATATTTGTAGATAAATGTAATTCATACATCATAGTACAGTCTTTCCAGGGTTTTATATTTGTATAAAATGTCATTCTATCGCAATAGTAACATAGTCCTTCCAGGGTGTAATATTTGTAATTAAATTGTTCATATCACCAATATGAACATAGAGGCTTTCAGGGTTTATATTGTAGATAAATGTCATTATATCCTCAATAGTAAACATCTTTCCAGGTTTATATTTGTATAATAATGTATTCATATCACCACTAAAACATAGTGTTTCCGTGTCGCACGGTGGTGTACGAACGTTCGTTCGGATGTAATAATCGGCCCATGTAATGGCCCCTTATTGGCCCAAAACGGCCGTGGTTTGAGATCCGACGATTATCGGCCGAAACGAACGTTCGTACACTCGTGGCGGCGCGGGTGTACGAACCCTGCATGTAGAAACCTGGCAGAACTTCAACTCTTAGTAAGATTTGACAAGATAAGGGCATGGATTAAAAGGTATCTTCCACTCCTAAACTCGTCTGGGCGTTCAGTTTAATTGAAGAATGGGCAGCTATCTCTTACCTAATCGTTCTTTAATAAAACCTGCAAGGAGCCGGAGAGAGATCGGAACTTACCCTGTCTCACGCATCTCTGCTGGTATTCTGGCAGGTCCTAACGGAGTTTGTACTGTATGCGCATATGGTCTTCCCCCTATGGGAGTTTCTCTGTCACATAGAGCCAGCAAGGGATACAGAGAGGTGCAAGCAGTTAGGTTTAGCAGATCCGTCTGTCATTTTTAAAGGTCTGGGCATGTTTAGTGCAAAACCTTATATACAACGTTTTCAAGTGTTTCCACTTGGAGCGTAAATAATACAAATGTTGTGGGTGAACCTACTCGTGAACATGCTACATGAATTGCCGTGGGGAAAACATGTTGATTGTGCAACGGAATATCACAGCACTCGAGTGACTGTGACATGTCAGTGTCTCTGATCAGTTATCACTTGCGGCTCTTTGTCTGGTTGTTAAAGTTTGGGCTTCAGAACAAACTAGCGTGTTTTTATGTAGCATTGTACATTGATACCTAATGCTTTTTTAAATGTTATTTTGTATAGATCACTTTGGTCTAGGGGGAGGAGGATTAGAGTGTGGAGTCATACGTAGGTGTGACTGGGCTATCCAATTAAGGAGCTTAATTACCACATGCTCACCTTTTTAAACCCCCTTCTAGTTTGCAATGTTAGCCTATGAATAAGAACGTGTTACGTTCAAAACGTGTCAAGCCTGTTAGCCTGTTTGTCTGTAATCGGTTTTAATGTTGAAATAAAGGATTGAAGTTTTTATTGAAAACCTGGCTCGCATGTGGAGTTTGGTGTAAGGAGTCTCACATTAACAGCCCAAACATAGCCGGAATCTGTGTTGGAAAGCTGATTGCAGGACCGATAGCGAAGGGTCCAGGGCTGTGAGGCACCTGGACCACTCGACGACGGTGAGTCCAAATTGGTTTTGTGTACATACCTCTACCCATCTGAATTCAGCAGGAGAGGGAGGAGTATGTACAATGCTTTGCCATAAGGATATGGATAATCGAAAGCGAACGACTAGGGGTTAATACACCCGAGCCGCCATGTAATATTAAGTGAGTGCTGTCACTCACTTAATATGAGTGACAGCACTCGCTTAATATTTTGATACATTATATACACCAGCTTATCACATGTGTTGACTAGAGGGTGGCTTATGTGTTTTCCTGCATTTTATATGTTAATCGAAATGTACAAACTGGAACCAACAACTGACTTGTCTTCAGTCCGGGAATGTTCCGGTTTTTAGATTATTGTTCTTAAACTATGCGTTCCAGTTCTGCGATTATTGGAGTAAAAATTGGAACACTACTGGAAGGATAGGAATTGAAGACAATTAGCACTCCCTTGCACAAAAGGGCAGTGGACTTTCTGTGGTTCCGGTCCGGTTCGGTTTTTTATTTATACGGTCTTCCTCCTCCCTCACACACTGTAACAATCACATTCCCACACATACACTATTACCGTATATACTCGAGTATAAACCGAGTTTTTCAGGCTGAAAAATCAGCCTGAAAACTCGGACTCGGTTTATACTCGAGTCAACCACTTACCTGGGCATTCCGGCAGCCGCGCAATCCTTTTCTGCACTGGCGCGCCGGCCTGACGTCACTGCCCAGCGCCGGGTAGGAATGGGCGCGCGGCTGCCGGAATCTGATACCGTACCTGCCGGATGGATGAGGAAATAGAAGGAGAAGAGTCCACAGGGAGAAGAGTCCACAGGGAGAAGAGTCCACAGGGAGAAGAGTCCACAGGGAGAAGAGTCCACAGGGAGAAGAGTCCACAGGGAGAAGAGTCCACAGGGAGAAGAGTCCACAGGGAGAAGAGTCCACAGGGAGAAGAGAGGAGTCCACAGGGAGAAGAGTCCACAGGGAGAAGAGCCCACAGGTACAAACTGAACTGAGGGGGAGGGGGGCATTCAAGATGTTTGGGAACTACAACTCCCAGCATGCTTTATTAGCTGGGAGTTGTAGTTTCCAAACATCTTGAGTGCCAAGTTTCTACCCTCGGTTTATACTCGGGTCAATAACTATTAGGATTTTTAGCTGAAATTGGGTACCTCGGTTTATACTCGGGTCGGTTTATACTCAAGTATATACGGTACATACTTTTTCAACACACACTTTGTATCACACATAAATACACTCAATTCACACTCAGTTTCCTCACTTACACACTATCAGTGTATATAAAATATAAGACTTCAATGTCACATTGTATGGTATAGCATACATGCTATTTCGTATTTGGTATTGCTGAGTGGGTTGAAGTGGATGGACGTATGTCTTTATTCAACTTCAAATACTATACTAAACTTTTGATGAGTATGGGTGCAAACTTCAGAGGGCTGATGCAGTAAGAGATGCAAAAGTTTGCAGAAAACAATCATGTTTGCTTTATATTGGGTTACTGCAGTTAACATATCATTGGTTTGCTGCAGGTTAAAAGCACAGGAAAACTTTTGCAACTTTTATTGCATCAGATCCCTCATGTCTTAAAAAAATCTAGGAGCAGAGATCCCAACAAAAATAAATCTTCAAGTGAAAAATGTGGAAAGAGATCCAAAGAGCACTCAATAACCTTAACCTTGGCTGTTAATACCGGTATGTGCAGAAAGTGGTTGTCACTGCTCTTTAAGATTACACTTGCAAATAACAATTTTGTTTTCTTTACAATTAGGATGATTCTGAATTTAGGGACAAACTTACTCCTATAACAATTTTCATGGAATTCCAAATGGATTATCAATCAGCTGCTGATTCAACTGGCCTGTTGCCTATACTTAATCAGTTAACTCCAGCAAATATAACTAAACAGGTAAATGTATCCTTGAAGTGATGTTTTAAATGTTCCATATAAATGTCCTATTTTTCGTTTTAACAGGGCAGATGTGCAACAGATTTTGGAGACATACTGTAATAAGAATTGTGCATGAATGTTGGAAATTAATGGGAATATAACACTACCTTGGATTTGTCAAGAACGAGACAAAAATGAAATGGTTTCATATACAGCTATGGGTTTGTAGCACACCCGTAGGAGTTGGCTTGTAATAACTGGGATCACTTTTGCATCTGGTAACACCCAAATACCCAAAAGAAGATCAAAGAAACTAACTTTGCATTATTTAATAGCACACCTTTGTTCTAAGCAATTTATGTTTAACTGTATATAAGTATAACAACTAAATATATAAATTGTCTCTAAATACTAATGTGAGCTAATAAACTGACATTATACTGTTGCTTATTTGTAGCATTAACATATATGACATTATAACAAGTCAGTATAATGCAATATTAACACATGTATATAGTTCATTTTATATAGTCTTTGCCTAAAAGTGCTGTTGGTCCTGTAAAGGGTTAATAAGTCACTCTGGCTGCAGCTGTCAATCTCTGTACTATATTAGGCAGAACAATGTCATTTTTTATCCTTTACAATAAGGCCCAGATACAGGTAAACAGGAGGTTTGGGGGGCTGTAACAGCAATCACAATGACAGTCTTATGGATGGCAGAGTGTCACTTAACACAGCAGCCTGTACCCCAGGATCTGTTTGCCCTGTCACACACCAAAGCTTTCTATGATGGCGGTTCTGTCCTTACTTGTAGTCTCCTCTGCTATTTTCTCTATTACACTCACTGCTCCCAGTCTGAAATCTGTACATACCTCCCAACATTTGGAAAGTCCAATGAGGGACAAATGAGCAGGCACCAATTTTTTTACCATGCCCACTTTTCTAAAGCCACACCATTTTAAAGGGCACTACTCCATTTTACATTGTTGAGCTGACTACACTGACTAATGAACTGAAGGTCTGACTAATACCAGCTAATGAACTGGAAGGCTGACTAACACTGTGTAATAAACTGGAGGGCTGACTACACTGGCTAATGAACTGTATGGCTGTCTAACACTAGGTAATAAACTGGAGGGCTGACTACACTGGCTGATGAAACTGCGTTTTGTTTGGTCCGAGGAAGGAACCGCATAGGTTCCGAAACGTCACTATTTCTAGGCTGTGTCTCTGCTGTGTATTGCTGTTTAGTATGGACAGTTTTGTTGGGGCCGCGCAATGTGCATCCTGCCGGGGGAGCATAGAGGATAAGGAGGCATGTACGACCATGTATGGAAGTAAATCAATTGATAATCTAAAATGTTTTTTACAAATGCAAGGAGTCTGGCTGAAAAAACCGGCGAACTTGAAATAATAGCTCTAAAGGAAAGGTATGATGTAATTGGTATGCAGAATCATGGCTTAATGATTCACACAGACTGGACAGTAAATATTGAAGGGTACTCCTTATTTAGACATGACCGAGTTAATAAGAAAGGAGGAGTATGTATGTAGTTAAACAGGAATTGAAGCCAAATTTAAAGATGGAAATAGATGGGGGAGCAACGATGAGGCAAAACATTATGGGTGGAACTGTACAGGAAGCAAGAAGGTGGTAAATTAATTGTTGGAGTGTGTTATAAGCCGCCAAATGCCGGGGAAGAGGTGGAAATGAATCTCCATATGCAGTTGGCGAAGGCTGCTGTATGGGGCATGTTCTGGTTAGGGGGGATTTTAACTACCCTGAAATAGATGGGTAATGGAACTGCCAGCACCTCAAAAGGTATAAAGTTCTTAAATTCCTATATGAGCATTTTCTTTCACAGATGGTAGAAGTTCCCTACTAGAAAGAATGCGTTGTTGGATCTGGTGATATCTAATAACCCAGAGCTCATTTTGAGATGAAGGTAATGGGAATCTAGGGAATAGTGACCATGATATAGTGTCATTTAATATAGTTGCAGAAAACTAAAGTGCACTGGCTTAACAAAAACTTTTAACTTTAGGAAAGCTAATTTTATGCTTTTAAAGGAATCGCTCCTGCTCATAGACTGGGGGGAACTGTTTCTAGGTAAAGATACTGAGCAGATGTGGACCACTTTTAAAGGGATATTAAACTATAACATTTCCAAATCGGTACCTTTAGGAAACAAGTGTAAAAAATTAGGTCCACTCCTGCATGGCTTAATGCTCGGTAAAAAGGGAAAATGGAAAAAAGAAAAGGGCTTTTAAAATTTTGAAAGCAGAAGGCACAGAACAGGCTTACAGGGACTTCAAAAGTTTAATAAAGAGTGCAAGAAAGCAATTAAACTAGCTAAAATAGAAAATGAAATACGGATTGCCGAACAAGCAAGTCCAACCCCAAGATGTTTTTTAAGTATATAAATGGTAAAAAATGAGGACTGAGAATGTGGGACCATAATAATGGAGCTGAGGTGGTTGTAGAGGATGCCGAAAAGGCTAAATCTGCTAAACCGTTTTTTTACATCGTTTTTTACTGTTGAGAATCCTTACTAGGGATTGTAACAATTGCAGGGAGGAAATGAAGAGTTTTCACATTGGATAACAGAGGATATGGTACGGAATCAATTAGACAAGTTAATATCAATAAAGCGCCAGGACCAGATGGATTGCATCCTAGGATTTTAAAAGAGCTTAGTTCAGTTCTAGCAAGACCACTGTGTCTCATCTTTTCAGATTCACTTTTGTCTGGGGATGTGCCGCTGGATGGAAAAAAGCCAATGTAATACCAATATTCAAAAAAGGTAGTCGTTCACAGCCTGGTAACTATAGACCTGTAAGCCTAACATCAGTGGTAGGGAAGGTGATGGAAACTTTGTTAAGGATCATATCCTTGACTTTGTCTCCAGAGATCATCTTATTAGTAGAGTCAGCATGGATTTATGAGAAATAGATCAGCCAGACAAATTTATGTGTTTTTATGAAGAAGTGAGTAAGAAGTTAGATTCAGGCACAGCTGTGGATGTGGTATATTTGGATTTTGCAAAAGCCTTTGATACTGTGCCACATGGCGACTAATGTTAAACTGAGGACTGTTGGCCTTGAAGAAAACATTTGTTCATGGATAGAAACTGGTTATTGGACCGCAAACAGAGAGTGGTGGTTAATGGAGCTACATCTATTGGGCTAAAGTTCTAGGCGAGTTCCTCAGGGTTCTGTACTGGGGCCGCTTCTGTTTAATCTGTTTATAAATACTTAGAAGGGGCATTGAGAGCAAGGTCTCTGTGTTTGCTGATGACACTAAATTATGCAGAGCTTTGGAAACTTCCAATGATGTGCAAGTGCTGCAAGCAGACCTAGATAGATATCAAAATGGGCAGCAAATGGCAGATGAGATCAATGTAGCAGTCAAAATGGCACGATGAGATTCAATGTAGATAAATGTAAGGTGATGCATTTGGGATTTAATAATCCCTGTGCCACCTACACCATAAATAACTCTGTGTTAAGTGCATCTGAAATGGAAAAAGATTTGGGGGTTCTGGTAGATAACAGACTTAGCTGTAGCAAACAATGCCAGGTAGCAACAGCTAGAGCTAGCAAGATATTGTCTTGTATAAAGAGGGGAATGGAATCAAGAGAGAAAAATATTATTCTCCTCTTACAAGGCACTGGAGGCCACATTTGGAATATGCGGTGCAGTTTTGGAATCCCATATACAAAAGGGACATCTTGGAAATTGAGGCAGTTCAGAGAAGGGCAACTAATTAATAGGGGAATGGAGGGGCTTGAATATGCAGGCAGATTAGACAAGTTAGGGCTGTTTACATTGGAGAAGCGGCGGTTGCGTGGGGACATGATAACCTTATACAAATATATTAATGGCCCATACAGTGAACTCTCTGGTGCATTGTTCACTAATAGGTCATATCAGAGGACTCGTGGACATCCTTAAGGTTGGAAGAAAAGAAGTTTCATCTTCAAGTTAGGAGAGGTTTCTTTACAGTGAGAACGGTGAAACTGTGGAACTGTCTTCCAGCAGAGGTGGTAATGGCAAGTTCATTGAATAACTTTAAAAAAGGCCTGGATAAGTTTCTAAAACTAAAAAATATTGAGAATTACTGGTGTTAATGCATATAGATCTGGTTGATCCAGGGATACTTTCCGATTGCCGTTTGGAGTCAGGAAGGAATTTTTCCCCCCCTTTTTTAGCTGGGGTTTTTGCCTTCCTCTGGATCAACTGTGGTAGGGTTAAAAAAAAAAAAAAAAAAAAAAAGGAATAGGTTGGACTTGATGGACGAATGTCTTTATTCAACCTTAATTACTATGTTACTATGTTACTATGTATTAAAAAGGACACTTTCCACTACTAAGACTGGTGTGCCTAGCATGTTTACCTCTGATGATACTGTCTGTTGGCCACAGAGCTCAGAGCACCAGCATGGAATAATTACCTACTTACCTTATGTTTAGGTGTGCAGGATCCTACCCTTCTCCTGTGTGTACCACTGCCTACACTGGTGTAATAAACTGGAGGGCTGACTGCACTGGCTAATGAAATGGAGGACCGACTAACACAGCCTAAAGAACTGGGGGCTAACAATGGCTAATAAACTGGAGGGCTGACTAACACTGCCGCATGAACTGGTAGGCTGACTAACACTGGGTCCGTATATCATAAGTATGGGCCTTGGCACTCCTTCAGGCAATGTGCCACTGTATTCCAGGTGCTGCTTCCCTCAGTCCTCTACCTTAAGGACGTCAAGGGAACACTGGTAATAACCGGAAGGCTGTCTAACACTGCCTAATGGACTGGTGGGCTACTAATAGGTAGTAAACTGGAGGACTGACTAACACTGCCTAATGAACTGAAGGGCTGACTTACATTGGCTAATGAACTGGAGGGCTGTCTAACACTGGGTAATAATCTGGAGGGCTGACTAGCACGTCTAATGAACTGGAAGGCTGTCTAACACTGGTTAATAAACTGGAGGGCTGACTACAACACTAATAAATTGGAGGACTAACAATGGCTAATGAACTGAGGGCTAACAATTGCTAATGAACTCGAGGGCTGACTAACACTGTCTAATGAACTGGTGAGCTGACTAACACTGGGTAGTAAACTGGAGGGATGACCAACACTGCCTAATGAACTGGAGAGCTGTCTAAACATGCCTAATCAACTGGAGGCTGTCTACACTGGCTAATGAACTGGAGCCTCTTGTGTGCATAAAGGAGGATGTTACACTATTACATAGTAACATAATAAGTGAGGTTAATAAAGACATGCATCCATCAAGTCCAACCTTTTCACCCTCTTTTTAAATCTGCCTAACAGTTGATCTAGAGGAAGGGGGGGAAAAACAGCTAAAAAAGGGGGGGGGGGGGGAATTCCTTCCTGACTCCAAATGGCAATCGGAAAGTATCCCTGGATTAACTAGAACTGCAGTATAGCATTAATACCAGTAATTCTCAATATATTTTGGTTTTAGAATCTTATCTAGCCCACTTTTAAAGCTATTCAATGACTTGCCATTACCACATCTGCGGAAGACAGTTCCACATTTTCAACGTTTCACTGTAAAGAAACCTTCCTAACTGAAAAGAAACTTCTTTTCTCCCAATCTTAAAGGATGTCCACGTGTCCTCTGATATGACCGATTAGTAACAATGCACCAGAGAGTTTATTGAATGACCCATTAATATATGTATGAAGTGATCATATCCCCACGCAATCGTCACTTCTCTAATGTAAACAGCCCTAACTTGTCTGATCTGCCTGCATAGTTAAGCCTCTCATTCCCTTTATTATTTTAGTTGCCCTTCTCTGAACAGCTTCCATTTCCAAGATGCCCCTTTTGTATATGGGATTTCAAAACTGCACCGCATATTCCAAATGAGGTCTTACCAGTGCCTTGTATATATTTTTAGTAAATTAGTATAATTTTTTTCTCTTTAATCTATTCCCCTCTTTATACAAGACAGTATCTGCTAGCTGCCGTTGCTGCCGGCATTGTTTGCTACAGCTAAGACTGTTTTCTACCAGAACCCCCAAATCTTTTTCCAGTTGAGAATCTCTTAACAAAGAGTTATTTATGGTGTAGGTGGCACAAGGATTGTTAAACCTAAATGCATCACCTTACATTTATCAACATTGAATCTCATCTGCCAGACTGCTTCCATTTTGATAATCTATCTAGGTCAGCTTGCTGAAGTTGCACATCATTTGAAGTTTTCAAAGCTCTGCATAGTTTAGTGTCATCAGCAAACACAGAAACCTTGCTCTCAATTCCCACCTTCTAAGTCATTATAAACAGATTAAAAGAAGTGGCCCCAGTACGACGACCTTTTTTGAATATTGGTATTACATTGGCTTTTTTCCAATCTAGCGGCATCACCAGACAAAAGTGAATCAGAAAAGATAAGAAACGGTGGTCTAGATAAACTGAACTAACTAAGCTCTCTTAAGATCTGAGGATGTATTCCATTGGTCCTGGGCTTTATTTGTTACCTTGTCTAATTGTTTACGCACCATATCCTCTGTCACCCAGTGTAAATACAACCTTCATATTATTACAGTCCCTACCATAAGGACTAGGATTCTCTAAAGTGAATACAAAGGGAAAAAATGGTTTAGCACATTAGCCTTCTTGGCATACTCTATAACATCTCTGCCCCATTATTTAATGTCCCACGTTCTCAGTCCTCATCTTTTTACTATTGATATGTTTAAAAAACATTTTGGTGTTAAACTTGCTTGGTTCTGCTATCTGTATTACATTTTCTATTTTAGCTAGTTTAATTGGCTTAAGAATTGCTTTCTTGCACTTACTTTTACAGCTTTTATACCTCCTGTATGCCTGTTCGGTTCCCTCAGATTTTAAAATTTTAAAAGCCTTTTTCTTTTTTCCATACCCTTTTACTGGGCATTGACAGGCAGGAGAGGACCTAATTTTTTACACTTGTTCCCTATAGGTAATAAATTAGAAATGTAATGGTTTAATATCCCTTTAAAAGCGGTCCACTTCTGCTCAATATCCTTACTTAGGAACAAATCCCCCCAGTGCACTTTTGTTTTTTTGTAACTTATTTAATGACACTATATCATGATCACTATTCCCTAAGCTTCCCATTACCTTCATCTCTAAAAGAGCTCAGGATTATTAGATATCACCATATCCAACACGCATCCTGTCTAGTAGGAACTTCTGCTGCATCTGTGAAAGAAAATGCTCATAAAGGAGATTTAAGAACTTGGTACTTTTTGAGGTGCCAGCAGTTTCCTTACGCCAATCTATGTCAGGGTAATTTGAATCCCCCATAACCAGACATGCCCCATACCAGCACCTTGCCAACTGCATATGGAGATTCATTTCCACATCCTCACTGGCATTGGCGGCTTACACATACCAACATACAATTAATTTACCCACTTTCTTGCTTCCTGTACATAGCTCCACCCATATTGTTTCTGCCTTATCGTCTATACCCCATCTATCTATTCTTTTAAATTTGGCTTCAATTCTAGTTTAACATGCATACATATTCCACCTCCTTTCTTACAACTCTGTCATGTCTAAATAAGGAGTATCCCTCAATATTTACTGTGCAGTCACAGTACATTATACCTTTCCTTTAAGCTATTGGTTCTAGTTCTCAGTTTTTCCAGACAGACTTCTTGCATTTGTGAACATACATTTTAGATTATCATTCAATTACTTCAAACTTGAACGTACATGCCTTCTTATCCTCTATGCTCCCCCATTATCCACCCTCCATTATCTTATTAGCCACCTGATCCCTTATCCCTCTGTCTACCCCTGTGTAGTCCAAGTACCATCCCCCATACCTAGTTAAAATCTCCTCCAACCTTCTAGCCATCTTCTCCCCCAAAATAGCTGCACCATCATCATTGAGGTGCAGTCCATCTCTACTAAAGAGCCTGTAGCCAACAGAGAATTCAGCAGCCCAGTTCTCCAAAAACCCAAACCCCATCTCCTTACACCACTCTCTTAGCCATGCATTTATACTCCTAAGCTCCAGTTGCCTCCCTAGTGTAGCACGTGGCTTTGGTAGTATGTTCTGAAAACACTAAGGTCCTTACTTTTAACTTGGCCCCTAATACTCGAAAATAATTTTTAAGGGCCTCACCTCCACCTCTAACTTTCCATTGGCACCAACGTGAATCAAGAGCCGCCGGGTCACTTCCAGCCCCACGCAGATTACCCTATTCACCTTCTAATACTGGAGTCCCCTACACTATCACATACCTATCCTTCCTAGCCCCCAATTCTCCCTCCCTTGTTTTAGAGATGGACATGTATGGGATCTTGGTGCGCCGCCCCAGGGGACCTATGTATGTGTCAGATGTGAGTGGGTTGCCATTTGGAATCTGAGGTACAGAGTCTAAGGGGTAAACTTCAGCATTGCAGGACTTGGCAAACCTGGGGGAAATGCAGGTACTGGCAGGGGCCAGTAAACTGGTGGGTGGAGATGGGGCAGATAAGGTGGAGAAGGAAGATAGATTTGTAAGGGTCACCAGGGGAAGTAGGGGATGGAAGGATAGGGGGGCTTCTTCCCAGCTGGTCGATCCCAACAGATTTGCCATTTTAGGTGAAGATGTGAGGACGATGGCTCGGAAGCAGCATGTATGGAGCGGGCCTTTCCCTTGAGCACCCAGGGGACGGCCATCTCCAATACAAGGGAGGGAGAACTGGGGGCTAGGAAGGATAGACAGGTGGTAGTGGTAGGGGATTCTATTATTAGAAGGGTAGATAGGGTAATCTGTCGCCAGGACCCTGCATGCCGAACAGTGTGTTTGCTGCCTGGTGCTAGGGTTCGACATGTGTGGATCGTGTAGACAGATTATTGGTGGGGCTGGGAGTGACCCGGCGGTCTTGGTTCACATTGGGGCCAATGACAAAGTTAGAGGTGGAGGTGAGGTCCTTAAAATGATTTCCGAGAATTAGGGGCCAAGTTAAAAGCAAGGACCTCCAGGGTAGTGATTTCAGAAATACTACCGCAGCCACGTGCTACGCTAGGGAGGCAACGGGAGCTCAGGAGTATAAATGCGTGGCTAAGAGAGTGGTGTAAGGAATGGGTTTTGGGTTTTTAGAGAACTGGGCTGACTTTCTGTTGGCTACAGGCTCTTTAGTAGTGACGGATTGCACCTCAATGGTGATGGTGCAACTGTTTTGGGGGAGAAGATGGCTAGGGGGTTGGAGGAGATTTTAAACTAGGTATGGGGGGGAGGGAACGTTTAACTACACAGGGGTAGATAGGAAGTTAGGGATAAATGTAAGGTGATGCATTTGGGATTTAATAATCCCTGTGCCACCTACACCATAAATAACTCTGTGTTAAGTGCATCTGAAATGGAAAAAGATTTGGGGGTTCTGGTAGATAACAGACTTAGCTGTAGCAAACAATGCCAGGTAGCAACAGCTAGAGCTAGCAAGATATTGTCTTGTATAAAGAGGGGAATGGAATCAAGAGAGAAAAATATTATTCTCCCTCTTTACAAGGCACTGGTAAGGCCACATTTGGAATATGCGGTGCAGTTTTGGAATCCCATATACAAAAGGGACATCTTGGAAATTGAGGCAGTTCAGAGAAGGGCAACTAAATTAATAAGGGGAATGGAGGGGCTTGAATATGCAGGCAGATTAGACAAGTTAGGGCTGTTTACATTGGAGAAGCGGCGGTTGCGTGGGGACATGATAACCTTATACAAATATATTAATGGCCCATACAGTGAACTCTCTGGTGCATTGTTCACTAATAGGTCATATCAGAGGACTCGTGGACATCCTTTAAGGTTGGAAGAAAAGAAGTTTCATCTTCAAGTTAGGAGAGGTTTCTTTACAGTGAGAACGGTGAAACTGTGGAACTGTCTTCCAGCAGAGGTGGTAATGGCAAGTTCATTGAATAACTTTAAAAAAGGCCTGGATAAGTTTCTAAAACTAAAAAATATTGAGAATTACTGGTATTAATGCATATAGATCTGGTTGATCCAGGGATACTTTCCGATTGCCGTTTGGAGTCAGGAAGGAATTTTTCCCCCCCTTTTTTAGCTGGGGTTTTTTGCCTTCCTCTGGATCAACTGTTAGGTAGGGTTAAAAAAAAAAAAAAAAAAAAAGGGAATAGGTTGGACTTGATGGACGAATGTCTTTATTCAACCTTAATTACTATGTTACTATGTTACTATGTATTAAAAAGGACACTTTCCACTACTAAGACTGGTGTGCCTAGCATGTTTTACCTCTGATGATACTGTCTGTTGGCCACAGAGCTCAGAGCACCCAGCATGGAATAATTACCTACTTACCTTATGTTTAGGTGTGCAGGATCCTACCCTTCTCCTGTGTGTACCACTGCCTAACACTGGGTAATAAACTGGAGGGCTGACTGCACTGGCTAATGAAATGGAGGACCGACTAACACAGCCTAAAGAACTGGGGGCTAACAATGGCTAATAAACTGGAGGGCTGACTAACACTGCCGCATGAACTGGTAGGCTGACTAACACTGGGTCCGTATATCATAAGTATGGGCCTTGGCACTCCTTCAGGCAATGTGCCACTGTATTCCAGGTGCTGCTTCCCTCAGTCCTCTACCTTAAGGACGTCAAGGGAACACTGGGTAATAAACCGGAAGGCTGTCTAACACTGCCTAATGGACTGGTGGGCTGACTAACATAGGTAGTAAACTGGAGGACTGACTAACACTGCCTAATGAACTGAAGGGCTGACTTACATTGGCTAATGAACTGGAGGGCTGTCTAACACTGGGTAATAATCTGGAGGGCTGACTAGCACTGTCTAATGAACTGGAAGGCTGTCTAACACTGGTTAATAAACTGGAGGGCTGACTACACGACTAATAAATTGGAGGACTAACAATGGCTAATGAACTGGAGGGCTAACAATTGCTAATGAACTGGAGGGCTGACTAACACTGTCTAATGAACTGGTGAGCTGACTAACACTGGGTAGTAAACTGGAGGGATGACCAACACTGCCTAATGAACTGGAGAGCTGTCTAAACATGCCTAATCAACTGGAGGGCTGTCTACACTGGCTAATGAACTGGAGCCTCTTGTGTGCATAAAGGAGGATGTTACACTATTACATAGTAACATAATAAGTGAGGTTGAATAAAGACATGCATCCATCAAGTCCAACCTTTTCACCCTCCTTTTTAAATCTGCCTAACAGTTGATCTAGAGGAAGGGGGGGAAAACGCTAAAAAGGGGGGGGGGGGGGGGAATTCCTTCCTGACTCCAAATGGCAATCGGAAAGTATCCCTGGATTAACTAGAACTGCAGTATATGCATTAATACCAGTAATTCTCAATATATTTTGGTTTTAGAATCTTATCTAGCCCACTTTTAAAGCTATTCAATGAACTTGCCATTACCACATCTGCTGGAAGACAGTTCCACATTTTCAACGTTCTCACTGTAAAGAAACCTTTCCTAACCTGAAAATGAAACTTCTTTTCCTCCAATCTTAAAGGATGTCCACGTGTCCTCTGATATGACCGATTAGTAAACAATGCACCAGAGAGTTTATTGAATGACCCATTAATATATTTGTATGAAGTGATCATATCCCCACGCAATCGTCACTTCTCTAATGTAAACAGCCCTAACTTGTCTGATCTGCCTGCATAGTTAAGCCTCTCCATTCCCTTTATTATTTTAGTTGCCCTTCTCTGAACAGCTTCCATTTCCAAGATGCCCCTTTTGTATATGGGATTTCAAAACTGCACCGCATATTCCAAATGAGGTCTTACCAGTGCCTTGTAAAGAGGGAGTATAATTTTTTTTCTCTTTAATCTATTCCCCTCTTTATACAAGACAGTATCTTGCTAGCTGCCGTTGCTGCCTGGCATTGTTTGCTACAGCTAAGACTGTTTTCTACCAGAACCCCCAAATCTTTTTCCAGTTGAGAATCTCTTAACAAAGAGTTATTTATGGTGTAGGTGGCACAAGGATTGTTAAACCCTAAATGCATCACCTTACATTTATCAACATTGAATCTCATCTGCCAGACTGCTTCCGATTTTGATAATCTATCTAGGTCAGCTTGCTGAAGTTGCACATCATTTGAAGTTTTCAAAGCTCTGCATAGTTTAGTGTCATCAGCAAACACAGAAACCTTGCTCTCAATTCCCACCTTCTAAGTCATTTATAAACAGATTAAAAGAAGTGGCCCCAGTACGACGACCTTTTTTGAATATTGGTATTACATTGGCTTTTTTCCAATCTAGCGGCACATCACCAGACAAAAGTGAATCAGAAAAGATAAGAAACGGTGGTCTAGATAAAACTGAACTAAGCTCTCTTAAGATCTGAGGATGTATTCCATCTGGTCCTGGGGCTTTATTTATGTTAACCTTGTCTAATTGTTTACGCACCATATCCTCTGTCACCCAGTGTAAATACACCCTTCATATTATTACAGTCCCTACCTTAAGGACTAGGATTTCTTAAGTTGAATACAAAGGGAAAAAATGGTTTAGCACATTAGCCTTCTTGGCATACTCTATAACCATCTCTGCCCCATTATTTAATGGTCCCACGTTCTCAGTCCTCATCTTTTTACTATTGATATGTTTAAAAAACATTTTGGTGTTAAACTTGCTTGGTTCTGCTATCTGTATTACATTTTCTATTTTAGCTAGTTTAATGGCTTTAAGAATTGCTTTCTTGCACTTACTTTTACAGCTTTTATACTCCCTGTATGCCTGTTCGGTTCCCTCAGATTTTAAAATTTTAAAAGCCTTTTTCTTTTTTTCCATTACCCTTTTTACCTGGGCATTAAGACAGGCAGGAGAGGACCTAATTTTTTTACACTTGTTCCCTATAGGTATAAATTTAGAAATGTAATGGTTTAATATCCCTTTAAAAGCGGTCCACTTCTGCTCAATATCCTTACTTAGGAACAAATCCCCCCAGTGCACTTTTGTTTTTTTGTAACTTATATTAATGACACTATATCATGATCACTATTCCCTAAGCTTCCCATTACCTTCATCTCTAAAAGAGCTCAGGATTATTAGATATCACCATATCCAACAACGCATCCTGTCTAGTAGGAACTTCTGCCATCTGTGAAAGAAAATGCTCATAAAGGAGATTTAAGAACTTGGTACTTTTTGAGGTGCCAGCAGTTTCCTTACGCCAATCTATGTCAGGGTAATTTGAATCCCCCATAACCAGAACATGCCCCATACCAGCAGCCTTTGCCAACTGCATATGGAGATTCATTTCCACATCCTCACTGGCATTTGGCGGCTTACAACATACCAACATACAATTAATTTACCCACTTTCTTGCTTCCTGTACATAGCTCCACCCATATTGTTTCTGCCTTATCGTCTATACCCCCATCTATCTATTCTTTTAAATTTGGCTTCAATTCTAGTTTAACATGCATACATATTCCACCTCCTTTCTTATCAACTCTGTCATGTCTAAATAAGGAGTATCCCTCAATATTTACTGTGCAGTCACAGTACATTATACCTTTCCTTTAAAGCTATTGGTTCTAGTTCTCCAGTTTTTCCAGACAGACTTCTTGCATTTGTGAACATACATTTTAGATTATCATTCAATTTACTTCCAAACTTGAACGTACATGCCTTCTTATCCTCTATGCTCCCCCATTTCCACCCTCCATTATCTTATTAGCCACCTGATCCCTATTCCCTCTGTCTACCCCTGTGTAGTCCAATGTACCATCCCCCCATACCTAGTTTAAAATCTCCTCCAACCTTCTAGCCATCTTCTCCCCCAAAATAGCTGCACCATCATCATTGAGGTGCAGTCCATCTCTACTAAAGAGCCTGTAGCCAACAGAGAATTCAGCCCAGTTCTCCAAAAACCCAAACCCCATCTCCTTACACCACTCTCTTAGCCATGCATTTATACTCCTAAGCTCCAGTTGCCTCCCTAGTGTAGCACGTGGCTGTGGTAGTATTTCTGAAAACACTAAGGTCCTTACTTTTAACTTGGCCCCTAATACTCGAAAATAATTTTTAAGGGCCTCACCTCCACCTCTAACTTTTCCATTGGCACCAACGTGAATCAAGACCGCCGGGTCACTTCCAGCCCCACGCAGATTACCCTATCTACCCTTCTAATACTGGAGTCCCCTACCACTATCACATACCTATCCTTCCTAGCCCCCAATTCTCCCTCCCTTGTTTTAGAGATGGCTGTCCCTTGGGTGCTCAAGGGAATGGCACGTTCCATTCATGTTACTTCTGAGCCATCGTCCTCCATAATTTCACCTAACATGGCAAATCTGTTGTGATCGACCAGCTGGGAAAAAGTACACTATCCTTCCGTCCCCTACTTCCCCCTGGTGACCCTTACAAATCGATCTTCCTTTTACACCTTATCTGCCCCATTTCCACCCTCCTGGCTCCTGCCAGGACCTGCCTTTTCCCCAGTTTTGCCAAGCCCTGCAGTACTGCAAGTTTCCCCTTTCGATTCTGCACCTCAGATTCCAAATAGGCAACCCACTCACATCCACTCACATAGGCTGCTCCAAGATCCCCTTTTTTGTTCTAATTGCTTTTGTTTCTTAATGCACCTTTTAAAAGCAGACAAATCTACATTCTGCATTTTATTTATTGTTCTCTAACCTAGACTAGTTTTTAGTAGAAATAAACTCATCTAAAACTTTGGAGCCAGTTTGCATTCTACATTCTAAGTTAACTGATGTAGTATTTGAGGTTCAATAAGGACATACGTCCATCCAGTCCGACGCATCTAACAATATCCTCATTTCCTGCCTAACTGTTGATCCAGAGGAAGGCAAAAAAAACCCACCAAATTTATGAAGGGGAAAAAAATTCCTTCGTGACTCAAAGTGGCACTCGGAAATCTCCCTGAATCAACTCTACTTTATGTATCAATTACAGTAACTTGCAATATTCCTTGTTTGCAGAAACTCGTCCAGCTTTTTTTTCTAAACTGACCAATGAACCAGCTTTAACAACGTCCACTGGAAGACAGTTCCATAGCCTTTTTTCTTCAAGTCTTAGGGCTAGGCCACACTGCTGCGTTTTTTGTGCGTTTGCGTTTTTTTCAGATCATTGAAAACGCAGCAACGCACCGTTTTCGGGTGCATTGCGATTTACGTTCCGCATTTTAAATTGCAATCGCATGCGTTTTCCAATACTTGATGAAAAAACGCATGTGCAAACGCAACGAAATTGCACATGAAATTGCATGTGATTCCATGTGCGATTTTGTTGCAGTGTGGCCATGCCCATGCCCTTAAGGGATGTCCACGTGTCCTCTGACATGCTCTATTGGTGAACAATGCCCCAGATAGTTTATTGTATGGCCGTTAATGTATTTATACACAGTAATCCTATCTCCACGCAAGTGCCTTTTCTGCAGTGTAAGCCTCCAGTTACCTTTATATCTATAATGCGCTCCACAATGTTAGATATTACCAGATCCAACAGAGCTCCATTTCTAGTAGGAACTTCAACCACCTCCCCAAACTTGCAGCCCTTGCCAACTGCATATGAAGCTGACTCACTTCCTCTCTGCTAGCATTTGGCGGCTTATAGCAGACACCAACAATGACATTACCCATTTTCCTGTTGCCTAATTCCACCCATATTGCCAGTTATCTCTTCTTTTAAATTTGGCTTCAATTCTTTTTTAACATAAACACATACTCGTCCCTCTTTCCTTTTTTCTCTGTTCTGCCTAAAGAAGGCATATCCTTCTAAATTTACAGCCCAGTCGTGAGAACTTCTCAACCACGTTTCTGCTATACCTAATACATTATACTTTTCATTCAACACCATAATCTCTAATTCACCTATTTTGTCAGCCAGGCTTCTCGCATTTGCAAACATACATTTTAGATTATGATCCTGTAATTTATTCATACACTTTAATACACGTGCCTCCCTACGCCCTATGGTAGCCCAACCCTTTCCACCCACCACTGGCCAATCTACACCCTGCTTTCCTCCTGGGTTAACTATACCAGTGAAACTGCTAATACCCTCCCCCCCAAACCTAGTTTAAAATCTCCTCCAACCCTCTAGCCATCTTCTCCCCTAAAACAGCTGTACCGCCATCAGTGAGGTGCAACCCATCCCTACTAAAGAGCCTGTAGCTGACAACAAAGCCTGCTCAGTTCTCTATAAACCCAAACCCTTCTTCCTTACACCACCCTCTTAGCCACGCATTAATGCTTATAAGCTCCTGCTATCTTCCTAGCATAGCACGTGGCTGCGGTAATATTTCTGAAAACACTATCCTGGTGTTCCTTGCTTTTAACTTGGCCCCGGGTCACACCCATGCTGAACCCTAGCACCAGGCAGGCAACACACAGTTCGGCATGAAGGGTCTTGGCGGCAAATTACCCTATCTAACTTATAATGGAGTCCCCTACCACTACCACCTGCCTAGCATTCCTGATTCTAAGTTCATCCTCCCTTGTATTAGAGATGGCAGTCCCCTGGGTGCTCAAGGGATTAGCCCGCTCCATACAAGCTAATTCCAAGCTGTCCTCCTCCACTTCATCACCTAAGGCAAAATCTTTTGGGATGGGCAAGCTGGGAAGAAGCACTACCCCTAGTAACCCTAACAAAACTACCTTCCCCCTCAACCTTCCCTGTCCCACTTCCACCCACCTCTATACTGGCCCCAACCAGTGCCTGTTGTCCCCCCAGACTTGCCAATTCTTGCAATGCTGCATGCTGCCCCCCTTAGACTCTCCACCTCAGCTTCCAAACGGGCAACCCACTCACACCTGACAAAGACATAGGTCCCCTGGAACGTCTGCTCCAGGTTACTATACATGTGGCAGGATGCACATTGCATAGTACCTTCTAATACACAGCACCAGCACAGTGACACACCAACCTTGTTCAATTGCCCTTCTTGTTTCAATGTCCTTCTTTTTCTACGTCCTTAAGAGCAAGGTCCTTTAGAACAAGGGACACATTCCACTCTAGTTAATTTCCACTCACAGGAAACTTATCTTTGTTAGGTCCAAACCACAGGTCCAACCAATGTGAATCCTATTTAACTACTAGGCCCCAGCCGACACAGCAATTAGTGCAAGAGCCAGGAAGAAAGGGAAAAAACAAAACACTTATTAACCCTTTCACAACCTGCTGGTGATTACAACAGGTGCAATACTAGAATATAGAAGCCCAGTCCACCCCTTTAATTGGAAGAAAGAATGATTAATCTACTTACTGCACACAAAGTCTTTAACACAGCACACTATCAGCACAAACAATCCTTATTATCAAACTTATTTTCAAACTTTCACACACACCATACAACCTTCAAATGATTAAATGTCCTATTTCTTAAGAGCAAGGTCCTTGAGAAAAAGGGACTTTGTACACTTTCCACTTTAGTTCATTTCCACTCAAAGGAAATGAAGTAGACCTTTTTGTTAGGTCCAAATGTTGTAGCAAAATTTAAGGTCCCACCCACCCCCACTAAAATCTATAAAATCTGTAATGTTCTTTAACCCACACATGCCAAGATTGTTATACTTGTCTCCCCATGGTTCTTAAAGCTTTCTATACCTTTTAATCTTCTCCATGGTCTTCTCCTGGTGATAGCTTCCCTGCTAAAGCCAGGTAACCAGTAAGAGGAGGAAGTGAGGGGGAAATAAAGAGAGAACCGGTATGATAAAAACACTTTCAATCATATTCTTAATATACTGTAACTAGTCAACCAACCCCTAGCCTCCACCCTTGCATGGTCTGACTTGCAACCCAATGTTATGGTTCTTCCGGAAAGGTCTTCTATGGGAACCCCCCTGGACATGGAATCTAAGTACCTGCCAGTCTTTGCCAGAGTCCAAGAGCAACTGGCAGATGTGGAAACAAAGGTAGAACTGGTAGTGGTAGCAAACTGGCAGATATGGAGACCAAGGTTGAACTGGTGGCAGGAGCAAACTGGCAAATATGAGGCCAAGGTAGAACTGGTAGCAGGAGAAAACTGATAGATACGAAAACCAAGGTGGAACTGGTAACAAGAACAAGCAGAATACCAAATATAAACAAGGCTTGAGAACAGAGCATACAAACACTGATCTGGCAGCAAGAGCCAGAAAGCAGGGAGCGCTTTAAATAGACCCTGCCTCCACCCTTGGCTTGCTCTGGTACCAGCTCATTTTAAATGGTGTCTTTACCCCGAAACATAAAATTTTCTGTAGTGTAGGGAATCCCCCTCTAACCCTTAATGCTGGGGTTTTAAGTTCCCAGAAATGGACTAACCCATCTTCTTTCCCCTTTCCTCTGCTTCTACTGATACTACTGAGAGAGAGATAAAGAAAAAAGGTACAGCACACAAATCAGTCCAAACAACGGTGATTTATTTCTTTTTCCACACCGGATAACTCGTACAGCAACGTTTCGGGGTATCCACCCCTTTATCAAGCTGTGAGTTCTATGATTTCAATCCAACTTTATATAACAAATAACAATATGACATCACATTTTTTTTTTTCAAATATCAAGATGGTTTGCCCAATAAAATATAGACTCCTGGTATCCACCAGGAACTTCTACCATCTGTGAAAGAAAATGCTCATATAGGAAATTTTAAGAACTTTATATCTTTTGAGGTGCTGGCAGTTCCCTTACTCTCTCTTCTTTTTTGTTGCCTAATGGTAGGCACCAACACCCTGTACCAACGCCCTTTACCGCCTAATGAAATTCATAATAATTTATTTTGTTTTGCATTCCTTCAAGCATTTTTTTTATATGGGTAAGATCAGGTTCACTTCGTTTAACCCTTCTCTGCATCTCTGCACCATGTTGTTTCTATAAGTGTTATTATTAAAGGGGAATGTTGGTGGTAACGTGTTTCTATAAGTGTAACTATTAAAGGGAAAAGTTGGAGGGTAGGTTGATGTTTTAATTAACATTAAATTAAATTGTACATTCAAATCTATACACCTTTAAAACTGACCAAATGAACCAACACCAGTTGTTTGTTAAAATAAATGATATTCTACTACATACACACATTGCACTGGATTAGATTGGATCCAGTGCAGTCCGCAACATGCATTAGAAAGTTGCAAATATGGGTAAAGGATTGAAAATGTTTCACAGTCCCTAAGGAACAAAGCACCATGGGAAATTCAGAGCTGCCGAGTAAGTCAATAGCTGAAAAATGGAGGCCCCCAACTATTTAACTTCAAAAACTTCAGATGCATATATTGTCACTATGAAACTACCTATGCATCTATAGATCAGTAAATTCTGTGTAATGTGTTAAGTGCAGCATTTCTAGCCTTCAAGCCCTAAAGGTGATTTTTTCTCGTTGTTATTCTCCTTTAAATACACTTTTGTGAAAAACAAAACAGCCTCTGGGTTTCTTCACAGTGTAAATACACCCACGAAAAACGTGGTGGCAGGTTCATTAGAAAGTTTAAAAAAATAAAGCTGGGTGAGTTTCTAAAAACAAAGCATGTTACCAGTTACTGGTACTGATACATAAAATTGGAGTTGATCCAGGGATATCTTCTTTTACTACTTGGAGTCAGGAAGGAATATTTTTCCCCCTTCAAAGGTTATTGCTGAGTAGGTTGGACTAGATGGAGATTTGTCTTTATTCAAACTCAAATACCAATCTATGCAATACTAGCAAAATGCTAGATATTTTATAACCTCTAGGTAGCTGTTACTTTATATTTCAGCTAATCCGCTAAAGCAACATTACAGTGCTGAATATATCCAAAGCTGCCTACATATTTAAACAAAATCTTCATATAGCAAAAGATCTACATATCTTTTGCTATAGCTATAACAAATTTAATTGAAGAGATTTTAGGAGTGGTGATAAATTGTAATGCTGTCTGCTGGGTTTGAATTATTTTTTTTTTTATTATGTTCTTTTTTTTAAATTCTACAGGCACATATTTTGTTGGATTGTGGTGAAGATAATGTATGCAGGCCTGATCTTAAGTTGACAGTGGAAAGGTGAGTAAGTTAAGGTTAATTATGCAAATAATTATGATTAATTCATTTTACAATATTAATATATAGAATTTAAACATTATTTATACTTTTTAAAATTTTTACTTTTTTTGTAATTTCATTAATAATCTTTTGAATATCAGTAAGAGAGGTTCATTGTGTTACCATAACAGGTTTATCTTCTCTCTATTTAATGTTTTCATACTGACTTTCGGTCATTACCTAACATTGGGTAAAAAAAAAGAGATGTGTACACTTATTTATTTCTGTTTGACAGTGCAAAACAGAAAACAAAACATGGTATGAAATTGTGTTGTGCCTATTAAAGAAAATGTAAAGCTTAAATATAAATAAGCCTGAATAAATGGTATAATTCCAAACTAGCTTACTATAGCTCTAACTGTCACCATTAGTTAAAGTACAACTGTGGCCTCAAAACAACTTCGTTAAATTAAAGCCTGCAGTCTGACTACATTTTCACTACCCCTGTCTCTATCTGCCTGTACCTTACTAATTACTTTCACTAATTTCGTCCGGTTTATAGTTCCCTAGTGTTTACTTTTATATTTCTTTACTGCTTGTAGTTCACCCTATTTGCCAAATCCTTATTATACATTTTAAATTTAATAGGATTTTCAAAAAAAGTTTGCAACTCAATAAGCTTTAATGATGTGCTGCACCATTTGTTATTTAGTACTGCTGGACCTGAAGAAGAGAGTTTAGTTTATCTCTTGAAAGCTTGACTATAAATATGAACTGGTAGTCCATAATAAAAAGGTATCACCATATTCTACAGTACACATCTGTTTAGTATATGCAGCCTGTGAGAAATTATATTGCATTGATTGTTTAAATTTCCAGCTTCCAGTGAATGACATCTGACCAGGGAGGAGCAAGCTAACTTAAAGGAGAACTAAACTTAAATTTTTTAAAACCTAATGTGAAAGTTTTTCTCCCCAGAACACCTATACATTGTAAGATTCTTCTCTGGTATGTTGCATTTAGTACATGTGAGAAATAGATTCTGTAAATAAGAAGGCTTCCATGTTTTTGCCAGTACAACCCACAGCCCATGATGTCATCAAAGAGACACGCCCCCTGACCCCAGTATTCACTGTCTCTATTTACAGAGTGTTTTCTATACAGATGTCTTCACACCAATATGAAATCCCTGATAAGACTGCTTGTTACCCTGCAGTTTATTTATCAGTCAGTGTGAGTTGCTGGAAAATAAACTGCAGGGTAAAAAGCAGCTTTTACAATCTTTTCAGGGACTTCCATATCCCATTTTTTTTAAATTATTCTTATCCTGGTGAAAGATAAAGCTTTCAAATGTAGCTGGATTTTCTGCTTATTCAGTGTTGGCGCACTGGGTAAGTCACCGGGTTTAAAAAATACACAGTTCAAAAGGTCACAAGTTCAATACCAGATATACCTTATAGCTTATTCAGTGGTGGCTCACCTTGTAAGACGCCTGCTTTAGACACATACAGTTCAGAAGGTCATGAGTTTGAATCCCCACACTTACCTTTATTTTTTGTTTCCATTATGTTCCTAGTACAATTTTCTACCTGTACCAATGGTTTACACCGTGCCTCTCTTAGCCTAGAGGTAAGCAAGACAGAGTAAATGTAAAAGCTGCAAGTTCTATTCCCCAGACTTACTTGCTTAAATGTAGGTATTCTGTTTCTTATTTCCATGCTATCTTTGAAATACAATGCAAAGATTACTTTTTTTTTTTGTATGAAAAGTAAAGGATTATATCATTGTTAGGACAAGAGCTTAGAATGTATTTGAAAACAAAAATCCCTGTTCTGTGTCAGGGAGAGGGAGGATCTCTGTGCTATAATGTGATTGACTGTCAGCTTCTAGAAAGCAAGTCTGCAACTTCCTTGTTTTGTCCTGTTGACCACTACAGAGCATGTACCTGTACGCAGACTAAGGTGGATTGTGAGAGCTGACCCCTAGTACTCACAGGTTATTTTCATAAATCACCCAATGGCCATAGCAAAGGGAGAGGTGAGACACAGCTTGTTGTATGTTTGTTAATGTGCTCTGTCTATTAGGAAAATGTTGTCTGGAGACTTTAGTTCCCCTTTAAGCCATTATGCTGGGAAAGACAAATACCTGCACAAAAATAATAATAATTTTTTAAAAATGACAGTTAAAATGGGGCAAAGGATGATCACATGACTACAAGCTGTTCACAGTACAAGCAGGAAGTTCGTTTGTGATTTAGGGTTCATGTTGAAGGTTCAAAAAAAAAAACTTTTTATTTAACATTAGCTTGTTTGGATACCACTATTCCCATTTAACAAATATATACAAGTAATATAATTCATTCAGGCATATTTGTATTTAAGCTTTAATTCTACTTCAAAATGTCATTAAATGGCATGTGCCCCCCCCCATGCTAAAATTTGCCCCATTGCTGGTCCCTCTGTAGTGTTAAAAAAAAAAAAAACCTTACCTTTCTCCTCTGCTCCTTACGTTTGTCCTGCAGGGCCTGGTGAAAGTCCATAAAACTGAAAAGTAGGAGCCTCTCTGTGTGTAATAAGGTGCCTGCTACTTCCTTGTCCTCTGGCAAGCGCAGTGGAACTTTTCCCGCCTCCCTCCCTCCGGATCCCTCAGCTCTGTATGCGGCTTTTAAAATAAGCACTTCATAATCTGTAGAAGACCACCACCACCCTAAATACTAGATTGAAACCTTTAAAATCAGCACAGAAATAGACTTCCCAGACCTTGCTCCCTCTGCTGACCAGCAGCCCCACCTGTGATTTTCTGACTCTCAGTCAATGACAGACACGGCTGCCGGTCTGGCCCATTCTGCTCTTCTGTTCCCGGAAGTTACTGATGAGGCTGAGACAGAGGTAACTAAGGTGGGTAAGTCTATTTCTGTGCTGATTTTAAAGGTTTCAATATAGCGTTTATGGTTGGGGGGGGGCTAAATTACATGAATTTTTAGATTTGTGGGCCTCATTTGGAATATGCAGTGCAATTTTGGAATCCTGTGTACAAAAAGGACATCTTTGAAATGGAAAGGGTTCAGAGAAGGGCAACTTAATTAATAAGGGGAATGGGGGAGCTTGAATATGGAGAGAGACTGGAAAAGTTACAATTATGTACGCTGGAGAAAAGGCACTTGCGTGGGGATATGATTACTGTGTATAAATACATTAACGGGCCATACAATAAACTATCTGGGGCATTGTTCACCAATAGAACATGTCAGAGGACACGAGGACATCCCTTTATACTTGAAGAAAAAAGGTTTAGTCTTCAAGTTTGGAAAGGGTTTTTCACTGTGAAAACGGTAAAGCTATGGAACTGTCTTCCAGTGGACGTTGTTATGGCAGGTTCATTGGTCAGTTTAAAAAAAAAAGCTGTATGAGTTTCTGCAAACAAGGAATGTTGCAAGTTACTGGTATTTATTCATAAAGTAGAGTTGATCCAGGGAAATTTTCGATTGCCACTTGGAATCAGGAAGGAATTTTTTCCCCCTTCATAAAGTTGGTGGTTTTTTTTGCCTTCCTCTGGATAAACAGTTAGGCAGGAAGTGTGGGAATTGCTGAGTGGGTTGAACTGGATGGACATATATCTTTATTCAACCTCAAATACTATACTATACTAGATACACCTTAACTAATATAAATGCTAAATGCATTTGTCAAACTAAAAGGTAATTTTATAAAGTTACCTACTTATAGGGGCTTTGCCAAGCAATAAATCATCTGGGAAATGTGTAATACTATTTTAATATTTTGGGGGGAATGTGAAAATTCTTATCAGTATTTTGTATTTAAAGGGACACTATACTGAATAAATGACTTTGCCTTATCTTAATCTATAGTTGAATACATGTAAGTAGCACTTACTGATTTGCAAGTGGTGCTGCATGCCTTTAATCCAGTACACGTTTTGTTTAGGAGGGGTATCCCCCACTCCCACTTTCATCCGACCTGACTTTATTCCCACAAACCAACTGTCAAGCCAGCATTCCAGCTGTCAAAACTCTGTCACCATTCCAGCTACAGTAAAGCTACTCACAGAAGAATAGTTTTTCAAAGCAAGGAACTTGATTGACAGCTGAAATATAAGAAGTTTTAGATTGAATATCTAAACAAATAGGGGGCAGATCAACAAAAAATGATACAGTGGTGGTTGGGAAGAATTATAGTTTCCAGTTATGGTCAAATTAAAATAACCTATTTTTTAGTATATATGACCTTTAAATGTGCTTTGAACAGACTACGCTTACAGTTTAAAGGATGTGTACACCCTTTTTTTCACTTACCTTTTGCCTGTCTACTAACTTCAAAGTTTTAATTTGCTTTTTTGCCATTTTTTCCTGTTGTTTGTAAATAGTATATTTTATCACTTTTTCTTGTCCAACTTCATTATATATTAAGTAGTCTCTTCCCACTGGATTTCAGTGAACTCTCATGCTAGCTCTCATTCAAGTCAGTATGTCAGTGCTTAAAGGGAAACTGTGGTCTTAAATGAAAGGCCATCAACCACCTCTCTATGTGCTCCACAGCCCAAGATATAAAGAAATGACTGACCAGAAAGTTAATGGGTGGGAGGCTGACATGTGACATTCCAAAGGCTTCTCCTGCACAGTGCCGCCAGTGAGCACAGCCTCAGACTCCCTCAGTGTGTGAGGGAGACAGGAAGTCCCTCCTCCTCTCTGCTGTGTGAAGGACCTGTAGCTACAGAGAAGGTTAGGGAATCTACAGCCCTCCTCTCTCACTATGTGAAAACAACCTGTGAGTGGGTGAGGCTTAGGCACCCACGAGTGGGTGGGACTTAGGCACCCAGCAGGTGGGCGGGGCCACAACACCGCAGGTGGCCGGAGTCACATGGGGCTATAAGGGAATGGGCCAAGGGGACCCTGCAACTGGAGGAACCATGTGGTCCATGAGTGGGAGGGGCCAGGGAGGCTGCAAAGGGGAGGAGACACAGGGCAGATTGACTGCCAGGTTTCAGAGCAGGAAGCAGGAAGTGCAGGGGATCTGGTGATGCTGCTGCTGCCATATCACACACAAAAATGTAAATATCTTCAAAACTATGTAAAATCGTTCTGCAAAAATTCTCAGGAGAGCAATTCCTATCAATTTAGCTAAAGTCATTTTTGGACCACAGTTCCCCTTTAATTGAGTAATTTACAAAAATGTGGAGCCGGATTGATCTGCTCAAGGTTTCATTCACGTTCAGATAGTAAAGTTGTAATTTACTTTTAGATAGGTACATTCTTGAGAAATGCAGTGCACAGAGCAGTGCTTAGATCAGGTACACTTAATTATCCCCCCTCTGCAGCTCTGTACCATGTTGTTTCTATAAGTGTAACTATGCAGATGGAATGAAATCTGTGAGAAACAGTGGGAGGAGACCTTTTAGTATATGATGAAGATTGGAAAAAGGAGCAGTATTTGAGCTTGAATAAAGACATATGTCCATCCAGTCCAACCCATTTAGCAATACCCTTATTTCCCTCCTAACTGTTGATCCAGAGGAAGGCAAAAAAAAACCCACCAAATTTATGAAGGGGAAAAAAATTCCTTCCTGACTCAAGTGGCAATGGGAAATATCCGGGAATCAACTCTACTTTATATATCAATACCAGTAACTTGCAACAATTCTTGTTTGCAGAAACTCATCCATCTTTTTTTTTAAACTGTCCAATGAACCTGCCATAACAACATTCACTGGAAGACAGTTTCATAGTTTTACCGTTCTCACAGTGAAAAACCCTTTCCAAACCTGAAGCCTAAACTTTTTTTCTTTAAGTCTTAAGGGATGTCCGCATGTCCTCTGACATGCTCTGTTGGTGAACAATGCCCCAGTTTATTTTATGGCCCGTTAATGTATTTATACACAGTAATCATATCCCCACACAAGTGACTTTTCTCTTGCATACGTAACTGTAACTTCTCTTCATATTCAAGCTCCCCCAATCCCCTTATTCATTTAGTTGCCCTCTTCTGAACTCTTTCCATTTCAAGGATGTCCTTTTTGTTCACAGGATTCCAAAATTGCACTGCATATTCCAAATGAGGCCTTACCAATGTTCTGTGAAGAGGGAGAATAACATTTTCCTCCCTTGAATCCACCATACCTTACTTTATACAAGACAATACCATGCCGGATGTGTAATATCCGGTCCAGGAGATTTATAAATATTAACCTTATTTAGTTGTTTCTGAATCATATCCTCGGTTAACCAAAGTATACTTGCACTGTGTGAGGGAGACAGGAAGTCCCTCCTCCTCTCTGCTTTGTGAAGGACCTGCAGCTGCAGAGAAGGTAAGGGAATCTACAGCCCCCCTCTCTAACTATGTGAAAACAGCCTTTTCAGGAAGAGTTCTCACTCTGCCTGAAAAGGCTGTTTCCACAGAGTTTTTTTTTGGGGGGGGGGGATGTAGGGGGTGTCAGAGTGGCCCACAGCACCTGTGAGCGGGCGGGGCTTAGGCACCCGTGTGTGGGCGGGACTTAGGGATCCGCCAGTGAGTGGGGCTTAGGCACCTATGAGTGGGTGGGGCTTAGACATCTGTGAGTGGGCAGGGTCACAACATCCATGGGTGGGTGGGGACACATGGGTCTGTAAGGGAATGGGCCAAGAGGGGCCTGCAACTGGAGGGACCATGGGGTCCATGAGTGGGAGGGACCAGGGGGGCTGCAAAGGGGAGGAGACACAGGGCAGATTGACTGAGAGGTTTTAGAGCAGGAAGTGCAGTGGACCTGGTGATGCTGCTGCCATATCACAAACAAAATTGCAAAAACTCTCAGGAGAGCAATTCCTATCAATTTACCTAAAGTCATTTTTGGACCTCAGTTCCTCTTTAAACACAGTCCACTTCTGTTCACTACCTTTACCCAGGGGCACTTCTAGGGATTTAGCTGCCTGAGACAAACTTTTTATTGCTGCCCTTGGCTGTGGCTTTGTGGATGGATGTGGCTAAAGTTTTACAATTTTGAGCTTCCTATTACATAGGTATTTAAACAGTTCCTCAGACAGTCAATTAGCAATAATGTAAATTACTAGAAACAGATATTGCATCCCTTTCTCAAACAACTTGTGGTGCCACTACCATATTGCCCCTTTCAGGTTTTTGTTGCTCAAATCAACTTTTTTTATAGCCTGTGCTATACATGTTGGTACAACAGTTACAGTAGTCAAACGTAGCCTCACAAACTAATGATTACCTGTTCAAACGACAGGATGAAGTCGGGACCAATGAGGAAATGTCGACAGGGCAAGCAGGTCACTGGAAACTATGGTTACAGGATGCAATGGATACTGGATACAGTGGATACTGGATACAGTGGATACTGGATACAGTGGATACCGGATACAGTGGATAACAAGGAAGGAACAAGGAAACAGCAAAACAGGAGCAGGGAGCCCAGCAAGCTGCAACTAATCAAAAGCTATGCCATCTTCGGGCACCGGCCCCAGCATCTGACGGTTCTTTTAAACTTTCGTGCCGCCGGCGCCCCTTGGTGATGTCATGCCGGCATCGGCGCCTTTCCGTGACATCATGCGTCTTGTGTGATGCCGTCGGAGCGCCGGAGACATGGGCGCCTGGATCGTCCGGACAGGTAAGTATTGCTGACACTAACTAAAGTTAACCCACCCATAAAAGGAAAAACATAATATCTAACACTAGAATATTGACCACTCAAAAGGAAAATCCCCCCCCCACACACACACACTGTTTGTCTGCTGCCTTTGTTGTTCAGTGCAGGGGTGCCGTCTGAGATAAGTGTGTCTCTCTGCCTAATGGTAGATGTGGCTCTGCCTTTACCTGATAATACCTTATCCCGGTTGACATTCTGAAGGGCTACTTTTAACCTGGGAAAATTTGCTTTCCGAAATTAAAAATCTTTGTTAACCCAGCGCACTTTCCCTTCCGATAACATACTCCAAATGACACTATTTCATGGTCACTATTCCCTAAGCCTCCAGGTACCTTTATATCTATAATGCGCTCACAATGTTAGATATTACCAATCCACAGAGCTCCTTTTTTAGGAACTTCAACCACCTGTGAAGAAAATTACCTGCAGCACATTCAAGAACTCATCACCTTTTTCTGTGATGGCAGTTCCACTACACCCAATCAATGTCAGGGTAATAAAGTCCCCCATAATGAGTACACTCCCCAAACTTGCAGCCCTTGCCAACTGCATATAAGCTGACTCACTTCCTCCCTGCTAGCATTTGGCGGCTTACAGCAGACACCAACAATGACATTACCCCCCTTTCCTGTTGCCTAATTCCACCCATATTGCCTCCGCTTAACATCCATATCGCCAGTTATCTCTTCTTTAATTTGGTTTCATTCTTTTTTAACATAAACACATACTCCTCCCCCTTTCCTTTTTTCTGTGTCCTGCCTAACAAGACGTATCCTTCTAAATTTACAGCCCAGTTGTGAGAACTGTTCAACCACCTTTCTGCTATACCTATTACACATACTTTTCATTCAACGCCATTATCTCCAATTCACCCATTTGGTCAGCCAGGCTTCTCGCATTTGAAAACATACATTTTAGATTATAATCCTGTAATTTATTCATACACTTTAATATGCATGCCTCCTCCTTCCCCCTTTGCTAGCCCCACCCCCTCTTTCCACCCACCACTGGCCAATCTACACCCTTCTTTCCTCCTGGGCTATCTATTGCAGTGAGACTTCTAATACCCCCCCCCCCAACCTAGTTTAAAATCTCCTCCAACCCTCTAGCCATCTTCTCTGCACCGCCATCAGTGAGGTGCAACCCATCCCTACTAAAGAGCCTGTAGCCGATAGCAAAGTCTGCCTAGTTCTCTATAAACCCAAACCCTTCTTCTTTACACCAACCTCTTAGCAACGCATTAATGCTCCCAAGTGTAGCACTTGGCTGCGGTAGTATTTCTGAAAACACTACCCTGAAGGTTCTTGCCTTCTCCTCCTCCTCTAACTTTGTCATTGGCGCCAATGTGAACCAAGACCGCCGGGTCACAACGCGGCCCCACCCAATAATCTGTCTACATGATCCATCACATGCCTAACCCTAGCACCAGGCAGGCAACACACAGTTTGGCATTTAGGGTCTTGGTGGCAGATTACCCGCATAGATCGCGCATGCGCATAGAAGACAAGGTCCGTCGGGACCTGTCAGACTACACGCCGGGGGAGCGAGCGAGCGGGTAAGTTTCTTACCTTCTCTCCTGGCTCCTGTTTGTTCTATTGAAGAACGGAAGGTAAGGCACAGCTACTTTACCTCCCGTTCTTCAATAGAACTGTATTACCAAATCTTCAAAATACGAGTGGAGATACCCTTTGAGAGATTTTTTGCTGCCCTGGTTAGAATTAAACCTACGATTCGGGAAAAAACTCCAACTCAAGTATGGAGTTGCCTCTGGTCCTACAGGAGTTAACTCTGCTACCATTTAACCTTTAGAGTCAACCTCAATCTGGTTCCTAACCCTCAAGGTAGTCCTTCTTATAGAAGTCACTTCAGCCTGCAGAGTTGGAGAGAAAGTCAAACAAACAACTTTTAATCATTCCGGGGGACATAGGAAGGGCCACACACCTATTAAAAGAACGATAAGTCGTGGATAGTTTCCTGCATACAGAAAGCTTATCAGACAAAAGGCTTAAAGATCCCGCAAGGACTCAAGGCGCATTCAACCAGAGGAATCGCATGTTCCTGGTGGCCCAGCGGAGGCCTCGATGGAGATGATTTGTAAGACCGCAGATGGCATCGGCTAAAACATTTATCAGGCACTACGATGGAGTGGCTTTGAATCAAGATGCAAGATTTGGCAGAAAAGTGTTGCACTCTGTGATTTCAATATGATTTAATACATTTTTAGTTTGGAGCAAAGAATCCCATCCTATTGTCTTTTTTCTTGGTATGATCCGTTTGGTGACATGCTGCCATGGTGACTGGGGGAAAGCAAGAAATCAAATCTAACTTAACGAGATTTCTGTTTCCCATGACTGTCATGGCAGCAGTCACCAAAACCCCTCCAAATAAGGTTTATTTTACAGCTTTGAACTAGAACACCTAATGGATGGAGGAGGGGCTATTTAAAGATCTAGAGGGTGTTCTTCCGTATCCAATTGTCTGCTAATTTTGCCCCAACCAATCAATGTTAGCTTTCAAATGTTAAATAAGATCCGATGGTTGGGGCAAAATTAGCACCATTATAAACAATAAGAACTTTTATTGAATCTCCCTGTTGTTGTAAGGCCCATTCATGTATTTATATACAGTGATCATATCCCCATGCTTCAATAGAGTTTCTCTGAACTCTTTTCTTTCTGTAATGTCGGCACACATGCAGTGTGGACTGACACACGGACCCGACCAATTGCCCATACTCAGTATGGGGATCGGTTGGCTGTGTGGCAATACAGGGATACAGTATTGTCTCCCTTTACAGAAAATAAATGGCAATACCATTCAACGGAAATTTTCTGTCCTTCTATTCTCTACACCTTCTAGGTATGGGTCCATAAGTAAGATAGGCCAGTAGTTAAGTAAAATCTTATTGACTTTCTGGCTGTCCTTATAGGTCGTCACAAAGCTGGGGACCTAATTTCTGACCTGCTTTCCCTCTTTCGAGCATGGGTCCGCTTATTTCCCAGAAGGGAAATTCTATCACTACTGACTGCTCTCTCGTATGCCCTTCTGATATCTCCAGTGGCATACCCTCTTTCTAGTAACCGGTCCCAAAGTTCCATAGGCTTCCTGGAATCTGTCCCAGTTGGAACAAATACGCTCAGGTGTAAGAATTGTCAAAATGGACAGCTGTGCTGTGTCTTTTAACCACTGTTTAAATAAAGCCTTTGATGTTTTTAACATTTCTGGAGTCTGGTTGACTACCTCCAATCCCGGGTGAAACCTACTATTGAACATAACCTCAAAGTATTGTTCATTTTCGGTAATCCTTGAATTTATGGTTCATTTTTCGGCAACCCTCGAGAGTATCATTCGGTACCCTCGAATTGAGGCTTGATAAATGGTGGAGGTCCCCCGAACGTTGCCGTAGAATAACCTCACGTTGGGTGAATAAAGTTACAGATTATTTTCAATGACACAATTTGGAGTGGTCTGCTGCATTGTTTGATGGTAACCCTCGAATTGGCCATAACCCTCGAATGTAACTTGCGCAAAACCCGACAATTGACCGCTCGTGTTTAAGAAGTGTTTAAAACAAGTTTGGTGATAGTGAAATGTTCCCCAGACCATTTCCCAGGTGCCACAGCCATTAACAGTAAGTTGCCATTGTTAGTTTAGCTATAAATCATCCGACTTTTCGAGCTATTACTCCCATTGACTTTAAAGGGCATCTATAGTGAAAAAAACAACGGTGAGTGCTGAATATAACTATTATATGGATAAAGAAGTAGCCGCATGTGACATCAGAAGTGTACAGTAACGCAGATGAAATCACAGCGACGGGCCGGGGCTTAAGCACCCGGACCAATTGATATAAAAGGTGGGCGTTGTATGATTGGATACCTCCTGATTATCCTAGTTATATTAGCAAACATTTTGTAACAATGCTACACATTTAGCCCTAGTAGGCTTTTTCTTTTTAAATATCCATCTAGTCCAAATTTTTTTCAATATTTAAAAATTTGGAAACGTATCCAGACCACTCTTGAGGATATTTAATGAACTTGTCATTACCAGTCTGCTTGAAAACAGTTTTAATATTCTCACTGTAAAAATCAACATGTAATGCTCCCTGAAAGGCACGCTGCTGCAAAGCAGCTGTGAGACAGGAAGTACCAAAAGTGCATCCGAGATATAGTATAACAAGTTTATTTACAACATACAAACAATAACCCAAATCTACCCCCACAAACAGAACCCTGATAAACTATATACAATATGATAAACAAGACTAATACAAGAATAAACCGGAATGAGCAAAACACAAGATCAAGAAAGAGACTGTTATGAAGGAAAGGTAAGGCAGACAGCTAGGAACTGGACAATAAAGACAGAGGCCAATGCAGAAATCTAGAAAACTGGAACAGATGAAAATAGGACTATAAATGGGGATTGAAGGACCAGGATATAGGACTATGACTAGGAGCAGGAATCTGAGATCAGGATACAAGACTATGGGGCATATTTATAAAGGTTGTTAACTTTTCGCGGCCGTTTTCGCGGACATTAACGCATAAATCACGTTTACCGCGATTTATAAAGGTCCGAAAACGGCTGCGAAAAGTTAACGAAGCGTTAACCTTTCGGCGATACTTCCTGTTACCGCGCTTCTATTTATAAAGCGGCGGTACTGGTTTCGCTCGGCTGATAAAGTGAAGCTTAGACCTGCCTTCAATTTTCTTCCCAAAGTAACATCAGATTTCCATTCAAATTTGGAGGTGGTGTTGCCTTATTTTTGTCCGAATCCAAAAAACAAGATGGAAAAACAACTCCATATGTTAGATCTGATCCGTGCTATTAAGATCTATTTGAAGCGGACGGAAGACTGAAGAAAGTCTAAACATCTTTTAATCATTCCAGGAGGACATAGGAAGGGCTACACACCTACTAAAAGAACGTTAAGTCGGTGGATAGTTTCCTGCATACAGAAAGCTTATCCGACAAAAGGCTTAAAGATCCCGCAAGGGCTCAAGGCGCAATCAACCAGAGGAATGGCATGTTTTCCGGGACGGCCCAAGCGGAGGCCCTGATGGAGATGATTTGTAAGACCGCAAGATGGGCATCGGCTAAAACATTTATCAGGCACTACAGGATGGAAGTGCTTTTGAATCAAGATGCAAGATTTGGCAGAAAAGTGTTGCACTCTGTGATTTCAGATATGATTTAATACATTTTTAGTTTGGAGCAAAGAATCCCATCCTATTGTCTTTTTTTCTTGGTATGATCCGTTTGGTGACATGCTGCCATGGTGACTGGGGGAAAGCAAGAAATCAAATCTAACTTAACGAGATTTCTGTTTCCCAGTGACTGTCATGGCAGCAGTCACCAAAACCCTCCCAAATAAGGTTTATTTTACAGCTTTGAACTAGAACACCTAATGGATGGAGGAGGGGCTATTTAAAGATCTAGAGGGTGTTCTTCCTGTATCCAATTGTCTGCTAATTTTGCCCCAACCAATCAATGTTAGCTTTCAAATGTTAAATAAGATCCGATTGGTTGGGGCAAAATTAGCACCATTATAAACAATAAGAACTTTTATTGAATCTCCCTGTTTGTTGTAAGGCCCATTCATGTATTTATATACAGTGATCATATCCCCATGCTTCTAATAGAGTTTCTCTGAACTCTTTCTTTTCTGTAATGTCGGCACACATGCAGTGTGGACTGCACACACGGACCCGACCAATTGCCCATACTCAGTATGGGGATCGGTTGGCTGTGTGGCAATACAGGGATACAGTATTGTCTCCCTTTACAGAAAATAAATGGCAATACCATTCAACGGAAATTTTCTGTCCTTCTATTCTCTACACCTTCTAGGTATGGGTCCATAAGTAAGATAGGCCAGTAGTTAAGTAAAATCTTATTGACTTTCTGGCTGTCCTTATTATAGGTCGTCACAAAGCTGGGGACCTGAATTTCTGACCTGCTTTCCCTCTTTCGAGCATGGGTCCGCTTATTTCCCAGAAGGGAAATTCTATCACTACTGACTGCTCTCTCGTATGCCCTTCTGATATCTCCAGTGGCATACCCTCTTTCTAGTAACCGGTCCCAAAGTTCCATAGGCTTGACCTGGAATCTGTCCCAGTTGGAACAAATACGCCTAAGGTGTAAGAATTGTCAAAATGGACAGCTGTGCTGTGTCTTTTAACCACTGTTTAAATAAAGCCTTTGATGTTTTTAACATTTCTGGAGTCTGGTTGACTACCTCCAATCCCTGGGTGAAACCTACTATTGAACATAACCCTCAAAAGTATTGTTCATTTTCGGTAATCCTTGAATTTATGGTTCTATTTTCGGCAACCCTCGAGAGTATCATTCGGTAACCCTCGAATTGAGGCTTGATAAATGGTGGAGGTCCCCCCGAAACGTTGCCGTAGATAAACCTCACAGTTGGGTGAATAAAGTTACAGATTATTTTCTGACACAATTTGGAGTGGTCTGCTGCATTGTTTGATGGTAACCCTCGAATTGGCCATAACCCTCGAATGTAACTTGCGCAAAACCCGACAATTGACCGCTCGTGTTTAAGAAGTGTTTTAACAAGTTTTGGTGATAGTGAAATGTTCCCCAGACCATTTCCCAGGTGCCACAGCCATTAACAGTAAGTTGCCATTGTTAGTTTAGCTATAAATCATCCGGACTTTTCGAGCTATTACTCCCCATTGACTTTAAAGGGCATCTATAGTGAAAAAAACAACGGTGAGTGCTGAATATAACTATTATATGGATAAAGGAGTAGCCGCATGTGACATCAGAAGTGTACAGTAACGCAGATTGAAATCACAGCGACGGGCCCGGGGCTTAAGCACCCGGACCAATTGATATAAAAGGTGGGCGTTGTATGATTGGATACCTCCTGAGTTATCCTAGTTATATTAGCAAACATTTTGTAACAATGCTACACATTTAGCCCTAGTAGGCTTTTTTCTTTTTAAATATCCATCTAGTCCAAATTTTTTTCAATATTTAAAAATTTGGAAACGTATCCAGACCACTCTTGAGGATATTTAATGAACTTGTCATTACCAGGTCTGCTTGAAAACAGTTTTAATATTCTCACTGTAAAAAATAAACATGTAATGCTCCCTGAAAGGCACGCTGCTGCAAAGCAGCTGTGAGACAGGAAGTACCAAAAGTGCATCCAGAGATATAGTATAACAAGTTTATTTACAACATACAAACAATAACCCAAATCTACCCCCACAAACAGAACCCTGATAAACTATATACAATATGAATAAACAAGACTATATACAAGAATAAACCGGAATAGAAGGCAAAACACAAGATCAAGAAAGAGATACTGTATGAAGGAAAGGTAAGGCAGACAGCTAGGAACTGGACAATAAAGACAGAGGCCAAATGCAGCTATTTAGAAAACTCTGAGAGGATGAAGAATAGGACTATAAATGGGGATTGAAGGACCAGGATATAGGACTATGACTAGGAGCAGGAATCTGAGATCAGGATACAAGACTATGGGGCATATTTATAAAGGTTCGTTAACTTTTCGCGGCCGTTTTCGCGGACATTAACGCATAAATCACGTTTACCGCGATTTATAAAGGTCCGAAAACGGCTGCGAAAAGTTAACGAAGCGTTAACCTTTCGCGGCGATACTTACCTGTTACCGCCGCTTCTATTTATAAAGCGGCTTACTGGCCTCGGCTTATCGGCTGTTTTACTTCGCCACCTTGAAGGTGGCGAAGTCAGCCGATACTAACCTCCCGCGGCGGGGATGGCAGGCAACCCGCGCGGGTGGTCGCACCCCCCGGAGACACGCCCACCCCGCCCCACACCCCCCGCGGCGGCACGGACCACCCCGCCGCCGCCGCCGCTTCCCAGCAGCCCCTCCCAACCCACCGTTCCCCGTTCGCGGCAATCTCGGAACGGGAGGCTAGGAGGGGCTGCCGGGAAGGCCGCAGCATGGTGTCCGGCTCCCCTCCCGGGGAGGGGACGGAGGGAGCCGCTGGGGGGTGGAGGCTCCCTCCAGGGGGCCCTGAGAAGGGCCTTTTGGGGCTTAGGGGGTCCCGCAGCTCGAACCGGGACCCCCCCCTCCCCGGCCCTTATAAGGGCCCTTGCGGCACTTATAAGTGCCCTTGCGGCTCTGACAAGAGCCTTTTGGGCTTAAGGGGTCCCGCAGCTTGAACCGGACCCCCCTCCCCGCCCTTATAGGGCCTTGCGGCACTGACAAGTGCCCTTGTGGCTCTAACAAGAGCCCTTTGGGCTTAGGGGTCCCGCAGCTCGAAACAGGACCCCCTCCCCGGCCCTTGTAAGGGCCCTTGCGGCACTTACAAGTGCCCTTGCGGCACTATTAAGTGCCTTTGGCGGGGGTCCCCAGCTCGAACCGGGACCCCTAGTCGGGCTCTTAAAAAGCCCTTGGGCGACGTCTTCGGGCTGGCACACCAACCCCACTCAGGTCGCCGATGCCAGGCAGACTCACTGCGGCCGACAGTGAGCCCGCCTGGCACCCCGCGGCCTCAGCGGAGCCGTATGTTGCCAGCCGCTCTTTCTTTCTTCTTCTTCAGCCATCTACTGCGATGGCATCTGAGTTCCTCGGCGGAAAGCTCCTCTTATATGATGTTTGCAGAAATCCATAATCGTTTCTGATTGGTCAATTTTAATACTTGCTTTACATTAAACCAATCAGATTTCAGAACTTTCCCTAAATCTGATTGGTTAATGTAAAGCAGTATTAAAAATTGACCAATCAGAAACGGATTATGGATTTCTGCAAACCTATATAAAGAGGAGCTTTCCGCCGCGGAACTCAGATACCATCGCAGTAGATGGCTGAAGAAAGAAGCGTCTGGCAACATCGGCTCCGCTGAGGCCGGCTGTGCCAGCAGCTCACTGGCGGCTGCAGTGAGTTCTGCCTGGCATCGGCGACCTGAGTGGGGTTGGTGTCGCCAGCCCGAAGACGTCGTGTCGGATCAAGACGCCGGCAACATCGGCCTCGTTGAGTCGCCGGCCGCCGCCGGGTACCCCTGGCGGCCGCAGGGGTACTCTCGGGGTCGGCGGCCTCGGCGGAGCTGGTTCGCCGGACTGGAAGAAAGAAGACGTCGCCCAAGGGCTCTTTTAAGAGCCGCACTGTTGGTCCCGGTTTCAGCTGCGGACCCCTCCAAAGGCACTTGTCAGTGCCGCAGGGCCCTTATAAGGGCCGGAGGGGGGGTCCCTTCGAGCTGCGGGACCCCCTAAGCCCCAAAAGGCCCTTCTCAGGGCCCCGCTGGAGGGAGCCTCCACCCCCCCAGCGGCTCCCTCCCGTCCCCTCCCCGGAGCGGCCGGGCGGGGGGCTTGGAGGGGTTGCCGGGGAGGGGGTGCGCGGCGGGTGGTCGCCTAGCCTCCTAGCCTCCCGTTCCGAGATTGCCGCGAACGGTTGGGAGGGGCTGCTGGAAAGCGGCGGCGGGTGGTCGCCGCTGCCGCCGCGGGGTGTGTGGGCGGGGTGGGCGTATGTCCCGCCCCCTTAGAGCGGCGTCGGGAAGGGATTTTAAGTCCCTTCGCGGCGATACTATACAGTATCACCGCGAAGGGGCTTAAAATTACCGCAGCACATCGCGCCGCGATAGGTATCGCGGGAATAGCACTCGCCGTTATAAATACGGCGATAGCGCTATTTTCGCGGCCGCATGTGCGGCGGTAATTTTTTGCGCTAACATCGTTTCTTTATAAATATGCCCCTATGACTCGGAGCAAATATCTGAGTTTAGGATACAGGACTGAGACAGAACCAGAGATCAGGATAAAGGACAACAAGAGGAGTCGTACATTTGACAATCTGGCAAGGGAGTAAAGGGGTGGAGTCCTTACATAGGGGAAACAGTTTTCAGGTAAAGGTGATTTAATGATAATGGTCCAGAAACTTGGATTTCTAAATCTGAAATGCATCACCTTAAATGTATCAACCTTGAATTTCATCTGCCATTTTGACATTCTATCTAGGTACACCTGCAGCAATTGCAGATAATTTAAAGTCTTTAGTGCGTCATCAACAAACACAGAGCCCATGCTCTCAATACCCACTTCTAAGCCATTTATAAGCAGATTTTAAATATAAGTGCAAAACCCAAAGGAATCCCATTTAGAATTTAATTTCAAATAGATGAAGCTCCATTGACAACTACTTTCTGAACGCCATCTATCAACCCATAGAGAATAGACAAAATGTGCAAATGTGTTTTTCACATCCATGGCAATTACTAGTGATAAGTCCCGGTCTCTAAACGCACCTGATTTAGATTCAGAAGAAAGTGATCCCCAGTCAACAGGTATTCCTACAACTTAAGCAGGCTCAACCGTGTGAAGAGGGCAGACCAATCCTCAAACTTAATAATCATAAGAAGTAGCGTCACACAGGAACCAAATTTTTAGTGCTTCAGTGATTATTTATTGGAGATGTGGCACAAAAAACTTCTTTCAACCTGATGAAAGAACAGTAAGGTCTTAAACATGTTGTGCCACATCTCCAATAAATAATTACTGAAGCACTGAAAATTTGGTTCCTGTGTGATGCTAATTTTTATGGTTTAGATTCAGAACTGCTGGTCTCAAAAACCCAGATCCAATGGTAAAAATTATGGGAAATCTAATATTAGAAAATTTTAAATGAAATTGATAAATCTAAAAAAAAAAATTGTGTTCAAAAATTCTAATAGAAAATTCCGATCCAATATTTAAAAATTGCAACCAATAATCCAAATTTTTTGAAACTTCGGTCATATCCCCTGATTACTGGCTAGTTCTTAAGACATAGTCCATAACAAAATTTCCAGTATTTTTCCCACAAATAATGTTAAGGACGTGTCCACCCCAAAACAAAAACTATTCTACCATTTCTTTCCCCTCCAAACCCCAGTTATTTACCTCCTTACGGCACCCAGAGACAATGACACTTACACCACTCAGCCACACAAGATGCTGTCTTTATTCCAGTTTGCAGTCACTGACAGTAAGGTTATGGCTAATGAATGACTCTGTGTAAAGTTTTTACCTGTTTTGACGACAGGTGGAAGTCGGGCCCAACCAGGAAGGACATCTAAGAAACGGGCTACAAGGCAGGAACAAGCACAGACTATGGTGGAGAATCCAAGTTCAAAGTCCAAACAAACAGGATCTTGGAACAGTCCAAAGGCAGGCACAGGCAGGATCAACAGGAATAAGGCACAGAAAAGGGGACCTTGGCAAGAACCAGGAAACTCGAGGAAACAAGGAGTCAAGCAGAACCAAAACAACACAACCTAGCGCAATAATAAAGGGATGCGATGCTATAATCAGGTACTGAGGCAGGGAATCCTGCTAATTTAAATCCTTGTGCCGCCAGCACCCTCTAATGATGTCACGCGCCTTGCACAACATCGCAGGCACGTTGGTGCCTTTCATGACAATCACGTGCAATGCACAATGATGTCGGCGCCCTGGGAATAGCTGGTGGATAAGTACCTCTTCGACAGTACCCCCTTCCAAGGGGGCGTCGGGACCATCATGACCAGGTTTCAATGATAAACCTGTAGAGTTTTTGGATTAAATGAGGGAGATGAACACGAGAGCTTGACCAGGAACATTTTTCAGGGCTGAAGCCTTTCACTGGATGCGTATTGTAAGGTGCCCCTGGAGAACCTGAAATTTTTCTGACCATTGACTATACCTGGAGCTGGAGAGGACTGGGAGGAAGAAAAATGGTTAAAAGACAGATTTCAAAAGGGATACATGGAATGCATTGGGAATCCTTATCTCAGAAGGGAACAGCTGTAGGATTGAGGAAATGAATTTGGGCCCCAGTTTTGAAGAAGGGAAGGTTAACTTGACTTCAGTGTTAAAGAACTCTTTCAAGATGACTTTAGTAGCTTTCCAGATAGCAGACATGTGCGCTGCAGATCATTGGCTACAGGGACACCGATAAAAAGGAAGTCCTGGGAAAAGCCAACGGATGTTGTCCAAAAACTGTAAGGAAGGGCGACCTTCCAGTCGAGAATTGAGCAGTGTTATTATGAGCGAACTCCACCCAAGGTAACAAGTCAGACCAATTATCCTGGCAAAGGGTAGCATGACATCAAAGGAATTGTACTAAAGACTGGTTGAGGCATTCTACTTCTCTATTAGATTGGGGGTGGTATGCTGAAGAGAAGTGGAGTGAGATACCAAGGATTTTACAAAGAGATCTCAAAAACAACAATCTCAGCTGGAAGGCCAAGGAGGCAAAAAATGTGATATATAGTAACATAGTAATTGAGGTTGAATAAAGACATGCATCCAACAAGTCCAAACTTTCCCCCCACCTTTTTAACCCTACCTAACAGTTGATCCAGAGGAATGCAAAAAAAAAAGCTAAAAAAGGGGGGGGATTCCTTCCTGACTCCAAATGGCAATTGGAAAGTGTCCATGGATCAGCCAAAACCGCAGTATATGAATTAATATCAGTAATTCTCAATATTTTTTAGTTTTAGATAGTTTTGGATATGAAGAATGTCGAAAGTTCCATAGCAGAAGGGAATTTGCGCATCCTCTGAAGTTTTTAATGGTCGGCAAAGTTTTGTGTCGTCAGAAAACACAGAAACCTTGCTGACAATACCCACTTCCAAATCATTAATAAATTGATTAAATAGAAGCAGCACCAACACAGAAACCTGTGGCACCCCACTTAGCACTTTAGTCCATAATGATTAAGCCCCATTAACAACTACTCTCTGCATCCTATTCATTAACCAATTTTCTATCCATGTACAAATGTGCCTCCCCAGACCAACAGACCTTAACTTATACATCAGCCTATGGGGTACTGTGACAAAAGCCTTTGCAAAATCTAAATATACTACATCTACTGCTATGCCAGAGTTTAAATTTCTACTTACTTCCTCATGAAATCCAAGCAAGTTAGTTTGACAAGATCTATTCCTCCTAAATCCATGCTGGTTACTACTTATAATGTTAGTGCTTGAAACATACTCCAGAATATGTTCCCTTATTAAACTTTCCAGTATCTTCCCCACCACTGAAGTTAAACTTACAGGCCTGTAATTACCCGGCTGTGAGCGACTACCCTTTTTGAATATTGGAACAACATCAGCCTTTTTCCAATCCAGAGGCAAACATCCAGACATGAGGGAATCTGCAAAAATAAGAAACAATGGCCTAGATAAAACCGAACTTAGCTCCATAAGGACCCGAGGATGTATTGTATCCTACAGAAAAGACTTAAAACAAAAACTGTTATAAATAATTATAGTTATCAATATAGGGTATTATACCATAGAAGAACCTAGAAGCATCTCAACAAATCAAGGGAAAATTTGTTGACTAGTTAAAGCCCTGCCTCCAAATCATACTCCCCATTCGTTTATTTGTTTGTTTGTATGTTTATTTAATAACCCTAGAGATAAGCTCCGCACAGGAACAATTAAGCTGGGTGCCCAACCCAAAACATAAATTACCCACATAGTTAGGTTAAGAAGAGTTGAGTTACGTCAGATTAAGTTTAAGTTAATCTAGACTAGTTACAATTGAAAAAAGACCTGTTTAAAAAGCAACATATCCAGGTGGCAATTAGCCCTCTAAATAACTAGATATCTTTTGATGACTAGGAAACCCTTAGTGGTTACCTTATGATTCTACTGTTTATTTGCTTGTCGATTATTTTGTTTATTATAAGTTTTATGCTTACAATGTACGTTGTGTGTGTTACGTTTCAGCCGCCGGACTCCTACACTGCCTCCAGGGATACTGTATTTATTCTCTTGATGCCAAATGCACCTACTAACGTTTAAAAATTTAAACCAACCCTATATCCTATTGTAGGATTTCCCACGCAAAAAATGGAGATATATATATAAAAGCACTTACACTATATTTAATCTTAACTAAGTTACCTAAACAACTTTACAACAAAAAAATACCATATTTTAATGGTGATTAAAATACAATCTTACAATGTTAGGGGCCTTAATTCACCCCAAAAGAGATTCCTCCTTTGGAAAGAACTTACAAGCAACAAAATAGACACAGCATGTATACAAGAAACACACCTTAAGAATTCTTTAAACTACCTCCTCAAACATAAAATATACAACAATATCTTCCACTCTTCATCGGACAAGAAAAAAAGAGGAGTCACCATTGCAATAAACAATTAATTAGCCTTTAAACTCTATGAGGCCAAGATTGACACCCAGGGCAGATATATAATTGTTCCATAAACAACCAGAACCTAGTACTAGCTAATTTATATGCACCTAACCAAAAACAAATCAAATTCATAAAGAAAATCATAGTCAAAGTCAAAGTCAAACAATACCATCAAAAAAATACTATAATATGTGGAGACTTCAATCAAATACTAGACCCAGAACTAGACTCCACCAACCCCAACACAAAGAAAAACAACCAATTCTCCAACCTGTTAAAATCAGAAGACCTATTTGATGCGTGGAGAATAACACATCCAATAGAGATAGACTACACCTATTTCTCCCAATCCTACAATATGTATTCCAGACTAGATTATATTCTTGTAGACAAATGGACCCTCCAGAAACTCCCAAATGCAAAAATTTCCTCTATTACATGGTCAGACCACGCACCAATAACAATTCTCCTAAAAGAAAGATTCAATCTTAACCAACAAAAACCATGAAGACTCAATCCAACTATACTATCCTCTGAAAACTCCAAAAATAAAATACAAAAAGCAATAATTGAATACTTTGAAATAAATGAATCCCCTGAAATAGACCCTTTCACACTATGGAACGCTCACAAAGCTGTAATTCGAGGCATCTGCATCCAACTAGCAACTCAAATAAATAAAAACAGAAAACAAAACAAATTGGTACAACTACAAAAAATAGCCACATTGGAAAAAGAAAACAAACAAAGACCAACACAACAAACAAAATTACAACTAAAAGAAACAAGAGATAAACTTCATTCCCTAAATCTATATGATTATGAAAGAATGCTTAGAAGAATGAAAGCCTCATTCTATGCCCAAGGAGGCAGAGCAAACAGAAACCTAGCCAATAGAATTAAGAATAAAATAGCCAAAACCAAAATTTCATTTGTTATAGAAAACAATATTAAAATAATTAATCCTCAAGAAATAGCCAATCAATTTAGCCTATTCTACTCCAAACTATACAACCTTGCAGAAAATGGAGAAGTAAAAAAACCTAACAAAGAAACGTTCTTCAACTCAATAAACCTACCTTCAATTACAACCGATCAAAAAGAATATTTAGATAAACCTATCTCCCAAGAAGAAATAATCAAAGTTATCAGAACAGCTAAACTCAACAAATCTCCAGGAGAAGATGGGTTCACCAATGAATACTATAAAACTTACCTTTCAAATCTTACCCCATATATGCAAAATATGTTCAACAAAAAGTATATAGAAACCCAGACATTCCATAAAGAAATGTTGTGAAGAAAGCAATAATAACCAATCCCAAAAACAAGGGAAAGACCCGACACTCCTCGGAAATTACAGGCCAATTTCCCTCTAAATAAACGACCTCAAACTATACTCAAAAATACTGGCTGAAAGACTTAAAAATATACTTCCACATCTTATTCACTTAGACCAAGTTGGATTCATAAAAAATAGACAATCAACGGATACACCAAGAAGAATTGTAGATCTTATTGGCTGGGCCAATCACAACAACATTCCATCTCTATTTATATCTTTAGATGCCGAAAAAGCATTTGATCGTCTCAACTGGGAATACCTAAACTATGTACTCAAAAAATTTGGAATACAAAACCAATTCAAAAAAGCAATATTGGCTCTATACACCAACCCCCCAGCAAATGTATACATATCCAACATGCTATCAAACTCGCTCAATATCTCCAACGGAACCAGACAAGGATGCCCACTATCTCCATTAATCTTTGCTCTGGCTATGGAACCCCTGGCACAAAAAACAAGGGCAGACCCTAATATTACAGGAATCCAAATTAAATCCTCATCCCACAAGATAGCACTCTTCGCTGACGATGTTATTCTAATTGTTACAAAACCAATTACATCACTAATACATATCCAAAAACATATACATCAATTTGGACTAATGTCATACTACAAAATTAATGAGAAAAAATCTCAAGTCATGGAAACTAATATTTCGGGGACCCTAAACATATTTCTATCAAGTAAATACAATTTCAACTGGGACTCTAATGAAATAACTTATCTAGGTATCAAAATACCAACCAACCTTGGAAACCTATTCCAATCCAACCTCATCCCGCTCATAGAAAAACTAGAAAGTCAGACCAAAAAATGGAAGACTATGATGTTATCACTTATGGACAGAATAATGGCAACTAAAATGATAATCCTTCCTCAATATCTTTACATCTTTAGATCACTTCCAATAACCATCCCAGAATCTTATTTTTCAAGAGCACAAAAAAACATAACCCAATTCATATGGAACCAGAATAAAGCAAGAATTAATAATCAAATTATGGCCAAAAACCGTAAAACAGGAGGACTAGCAATACCAATACTAAAAGAGTATTACCAAGCAACAATCGTCGACCAAATAAGATATTGGTGGAAAAGCAACACAAACAAAAATCTATGGTGTGAGAAAAAATGTGCCAACCTATGGACCTGAAACGAATCATGGGAGCAACCCTCCTAGGAGACATGCAAATAAACCACCCATATATTCTACCCCAAACTTCTGTCAAAATTTGGAAAAATATCCACAAAAACCAAAATATCCTAGCTCCACTATATGAATACATACCCATCAACAGTCTTGAACTACTAATACCAGACCTACACATCCAATGGGAACAATACCAACTAATTACAATAGATCAACTATACCATCAAGGAAAACCAGTTCCATTTCAAACACTACAAAGCAAATATCATATTAACCCAAAAGACTTTTTCAAACATCTCCAAGTAATATCCCTTCTCACAACTTGTAAAACAAAATGGAAAACGTCAAATGAAACAACAGAATTACAATTTATAGCTCCTACAACCCCACCTAAAGGAATTACAACCTTCTACAACCTGATTAACAACAAAGATATATTTATCAGCTTCAGACCACATATAAAATGGAAGAAAGAACTTGGGAAAACCTTCACGATAAACAATGACTGATGCAGCTATATACCTTTTAAACTTCAACGATGTTCACAACATTAGGAAACCACAAAAAAAAATATCCTGAGATATTACAGAACACCCACAACACTAGCAAAATGGACCATAATTTACTCACCGATGTGTTGGAAGATGCGGAGAAACCAGAGGAACTCTAATCCATAATTCTGGACCTGCAGGAAAATAAGAAAATGGTATAAATCCCAACAGATACTCTACTCAATATTACAAAAGCAAATTATACTCACTCCAGAAATGGTTTCTTCTGTGTATAGACAGTTCCTAATAACCAACAAACCATCATCTTCACACCAAATAATCACCTTTCTTCAACATATCGCTAGAAATTGGCTCCCCACTAAAAACACCCAACATCAACATTTATACGAGGAACTTAAACATAAAATATGCAATATGAGAAACAATACGCCATAACTACACTAAATTTTCATAAATTCTACAAAAAAAATGGGAATACTGGTATACTGACAATAGATCCCTATACCAATAAATACCATAAATATATGGTGCAAACATAACAAAGTCCGAGTGGTGGTGCGGTGGTACTTTGGTGGCTGGGAACGGCACACACTCTAAGATAACTGATAACAGAGTAGTCTATAGTTATTTATTTGCATACTATAATTTTATTGCTATTTTATTTTTTACTTATTTTTTTCTTTTACTTTATTATTATTAACACTTTTATTAGTTTATTATTATTATCATTATTATTATTATTAAATTTTTTATTGATTTGATGTATCATTAAATACAGTTATGCATAAAAAAAGTATGAAAATTTCCATAAAAATGGAATGATTAAAAAAAAAAAAAAATATTCAGACATTTGCTTTATCACCCATCCTCCGTAACTAACTTATCCCCATAATTAGTGGTGCCACATTCTCAGTCCTCACTCTTCTTACTATAATATTCTTTAAAAAAATGTTAGGCTTAGTGATTCTTTGTCAGCTATCCTAACTTCATTATTAATTTTAGCTAGTTATTGATTGCTTTCTACACTCCTGTTACAGTTGTTTTATAATCCCTACAAGGCCCTTTCCGTTCCTGACTAAAGGTTAAATGCCTTTTTCTTCGTTTTCATTTGCCCTTATTTTTTTTTTTTTTTTTAAATCGTTTTTATTTTGAATAAAACTATTTAACATGTCTGTAAACATTGCATTGTTTGATTATTACACACTAGTTAATTAAAAAAAATAGATTGTGTGTTAAAACAGTTAGCTAACATCATTCCATTCAGTGGTATATTACAGTTTACTGTTTTCCTTTTCCCAGTATAATTTCTGAGCTTGGTTTCAGAGAAAGGGTTAGGTTGGGGAGCCTATCCTGCCGTGGGGGGGAGGGTGTTCCCCAGGCCCATTTGGGTTCATATTCTCCCTATTTTGGTGGTTCTTTATATCGTAGATGGAGATTAAAGTCAGGTAGACCATATCTTTTGAAATTTGCTTGGCAGTTCTGTGTTGTATATTGATATTGTGATATGGTAGCATATTGTTAATTAGTTCTTTCCAAAGTTATATATTCTAAGAGGATCTGGGCCATCCATTTAAGCACCCTGTTTCCTAGCCATAAATAGGGTTTCTCTAAGAAAAATTAGTTGAGTCTTCCAGTCCAGAGGTTTATTTGCCCAACACAAACAAAATTGGGGGTCCATGAGTACTGGCCATGGTAGGAGGATGGTGAGAAATCCAGTGATTTTTTTCCCCCAAAATGGTTGATTTGGGGCATTCATATTCAGGTGCCAGAAGTCTGCTGGAGCTGCGTGACAATTTGGGGCAGTTGTCGTGTTTTTGACGTTGACATACGATGCAATCTTGAAGGGCTTAGATAAGCTTGGACAATATATAGCTGTATTAGCCGGTTATTATCAGAGGGTGATGCCAGTGTGTGGGATGGTCCCAGTTCATTCCAGTCGTTTTCTGTTCGATCGGTTATATTTCTGTTACATTGTTGTATTATTACTGTGCACTGTGTATCGGTTTGGGAGTTTATGAGTCTTGTGTATAGACGCGATATTGGTCCTTTTTGTCCTTGTGTTTTAAGTATTCCAATTATTGGGAGTTTGGATATTGGTATTTTTCTGTCCGGGGACTCTGCATGTATCCAATGGCGAACCCGTAAATATCTGTAGAAATATGTTTTGGGTAATTCAAACTCTGTTTGTATGTCCACAAAGGAGCGTATGGTGTCTCCTGTTATAAGTTGACCAAACTGATGTATTCCTTTAGATTCCCAATTATTGCTACAGGTGAAATTTGCTAGTTGGGGGTATATCTGATTGTGCCATAGTGGCATCTCCTTTAGGAACCCCTGCATATTTCAGAATTTCATTTGTTTCCTTCCAGATTTTGTGCATTTGAGTGTGTAGTGGGGTGGATCTGTCTGATAGATGGATATTAGGTGCCTCTACTGTGGATAGTATGGTGGCTGAGCTGTATGAGGCTAGAATTTGTTCTGCAATGGATGGGGGGTTATCGGGTTTTAGCCATTCTGCCATATATCTGAGTTGTCCCGCTAGGTAGTACATTCGAATATTTGGAAGTGCCAGCCCGGCACATTCTTTGGGTTGTTATAGTTTGTTGAGTTTGAGACGGTTTCTTTTATTTGCCGATAGGAACAAGGTTAGAAGGGTATTCAGGTCTGTGAATAGTTTCTTTGGTAGATATATCGGCAAGTGTTCTATTATGTAGAGGATTTTCGGCAGGAGAATCATTTTTATTAAATTAGCTCTTCCTGTTAGTTAGTTCAGTGAAAGATCCATCCAGGTTTGTATTTTGCTGCGTATTATATTCAGCAGGGGAGAGACATTCATTTCGTTAAATTCTTTTGGGGTTTTGGAGATCCATATACCAAGATATTTAAATTTAGCGACTATAGCAATTTGCCAGAGAAAGGTGTTTGAGGTGATTCTATCAGAGTCCAGGAGACAGAGTGCGGATTTTTGCCAATTAATATACAGCCCAGTATGCGCTGAATTTGTTTATAGTTTCAGCTGTGTGGTTTAGGGATGGTCCAGTATCTGCCAGATAAATTATCATGTAATCTGCATATAGGCCTATCAAATCAGTATGACTTCCTCTGCTTAAACCTTTTATTAGTTGATTAGAGCGATGCTGTATTGCCAGAGCTTCTATAGCAATCGAGAAGAGATATGGAGATAAAGGGCATCCTTGTCTTATTCCATGATGAAGGGTGAAGGGGTTAGATTTTCTTCCGTTTACTAGGACTGTGGCTTGGGGGGAGTTGTAAAGCAGTTTAATCCATCTGATATATTTCGGGCCAAATCCAAATTTTTCCATACATATCCAGAGGTATTCCCATTCTACAGAAACAAACGCTCTGCTAGCATCCAGTGACAGTAAGGCTCTGTCTCCCATTTTGTCATGGGATAGCTGTGTGTGTATCTGGGTGCGCCTGATGTTTATAGACGTGCTCTTTCCTGGCATGAAGTTAGTTTGATCTGGATGAATGATGGTAGAGATGACTTTTTGTATTCGATTGGCTAGGATTTTGGCAAGTAATTTGTAATCATTGTTGAGTAATGAGATTGGTCTGTAGGAGATGTGTTCAAGCGGGTTTTTATCTGGTTTTGGAATTAGAATTATAGAATTCTAATTCCAATTATCTGTCATAGATAGCGGTAGTTTTTGAGTTTCGAAGGCTGTGTTAAATGTTTTAAGCAGATGTTCAATTAGTATCATATGGTATTTTTTATAAAACTCAGTTGGCAGGCCATATGGACCGGGTGCTTTTCCTGAGGACATATTCGACAGTGCCTCTGATGTTTTATCATATGTGATATCCAGTTCTAGTAACTGTACTTGCGGAGTTTGAAGTTGTGGGAATTGTATTGGTTGGAGATATTCGGAGTTGGATTGTGCTAAGAAATTGGATTGTGACTGGTATTGTCCTTGAAAGTATTGTACAAAGGAGTTTAATATTTCTTCAGCTGTTGTAAGTTGTCCCTGTGTTGGGTCATTTTTAGCAAGGATGTTTTTTTGTGTGCTGTGGGTTTTGGTTAATCTGGCTAGCAACTTGGCCGATATATTTCCTTGTTCGTAGAAGAATTGTTTTCGTTGTGCTTTTTCTTTAATTAGAATATCGTACTGCCGTTGTATTTGTTGCCAGTTCTCTTTTAGGGTATCAGAGGGGTTGTCACAATATGTTTGCTCAGCATCTTTCAATTTAGTAGTTAAACTTTCTTCCTCCGCTCGGGTTTGTTTCTTAGGGTATTTTATAGTGGAATTCAATTGGCCTCTGTCATAAGCTTTAAAGTCATCCCAGATTATGTCTTGAGGGGTGGGTTCTTGGTTTAGCTCAAAGTATAGTTGTATGTTGTCTTCAATCAGGTCGTTTTATGGTATGAGGGTTAGCCAGAATGTGTGTATTCTCATTGAGCGAGTATATAGAAGGCTGTCTGTGGTGTTGAGTTCCATTAGCACCGGTGAGTGATCTGATATTCCCCTGGGCAGGTAGGCTATTCTTGATAACACAGTATGGGTTGAGGAGTAGCAGGAGTAAGTTCAGTTCAGAGGATTACATGTTTGCCAGATGTCCAGCCATCCTACCACTGTTGTTGTTCGGGCGAGGTAGATTTTTTTTCTGTCTCCTCTGTATGGGTCCGAGTGGTCGAGAGTTTATCATCTTTAAGGGACATGAGCATATTAAAATCCCCCATACATATTATTGATGCCGATGGATAACTGTGCTGGGCGTATTGGATGTCGCTTATCTTGTGTTTCGGTATTGGGTCTTTCGGATGTACCAATTGCTGCCTCATTGTGTTGTTTGGTTTAAAGCAGACCGGGAATAGCGGTTTTTTTTTTGAAAATTCTTCTTAATTTCTCGGAGACCCCTGCTACATATGGGATGACCATGTTCTTCCTCCTGTCTTGCTTTTCCCCTTCACTGTTGGTATTCGTGTTCTTTTCTTTCCTTCTACTTCTTTTGACAAAGGCCCAGTCTGGATATCCACAAGTTTTTATTCACAATGTTTCATTTCTTTAGCCTTTGCCTCTGTGCTAGAGGGGATGTTCTCTGCTCTGTGTTGCAGGGTTCTGATGACACCCAGCTTGTGATCTAAAAAGGGGCGTGGGCAGTCAACAAAATTACTGATATGTGTGTTGGTTTTCTGTAAACCTCTACTTCCAGTGTTACCATTCTCCCTGACTTCTACCAAGCAGTCCAAGAAAGCTAGTGTGTTGTTTTGACCTCTTCCCTTGTAAATTTGATGTCTGGTCTACCACATTAATGTGTTCTGTAAAGCTTGTACTTCCTTCTGGTGGATTTTAACCCAGGTGTCATCCACATATCTGGCTGGGTGCTATGCCCTTAAAGGTTTTAAGCGCCTGTTTTTCTACCTCCTCCATGTAAAGGTTGGCCACAATGGGTGAAACTGGAGATAAGCGGCATCATATACGCAGTGCAGTAATGAATGCTCTGATTTGTATGTGGGGGAGACCAACAGCAACTGCATCAACGTATGGCCCAGCACAGAAGAGCCAATTCCTCGGGTCAGGACTCAGCCGTGTACGCATCTTAAGGATAAAGGACATACCTTGAAGATTGTAATGTTAACATATTGGCAAAGGAATGTGACTGGTTCCAGAGAGGTGTTAAGGAGGCCATTTATGTGAAAATAAAGAACCAAGCCTAAATAGAGGTGGGGGGGTTTGACACCAACTGTCTGCCATGTGCAATGCTGTTTTGACACCTTACCCTGGGCGTTCCTTTAACACCTCTTAGCCACTATGCAATCACGCCCTTAACACCTGGCTGTTATAAGCTAATTGGAATTTTCCAGGGTACATAATTGCCACAGATTCTTGTACAAGTCATTCTGAAATGAGAAAGCCAGTCGGATGACTAGCGAAACGTCTTCAAGAACTAAACTTCAAGTCCAGTTGATCTAATTGAATACAACAGATATGTGAGAGTGTTCATTTGTGAGTGTGTGATAGATTGTGGAATAAAAAAGAATGAATGGAGCAGAATAAATATAAAATTGTAAAAAAAAATTAAAATTGAAAGGAAGCTTTTAATGGCGCACAATAGGGGGAAACAGGCCATAGGTTGTATGGCATAGCTGGCTGAATATATAAGATAATGACGGAGGTCCCAAAATGTAACAATTGTCTAGGGCCCTATTTTCCCTTAATCTGGCTCTGAGGATACTGCAGGTACATTTCCACCCTACACATATCTATCCTTACAACCCAAGTGACTTTTATCAGTGGAGATACCCTTTAATTGCTTTCTTGCAATAGATGTTACAGCTTTTGTTATTCATGTTTGTTTGTTTGTTTTAGCTGAACATATAAAGATGGCGGCTCCCGCCCTCCTGAACCCTCCTCTCCAGTACTCCTCTGACTTAAATAGCTGGCCACAAGCATGGGGTCTCCTCCCCCACACAATTCTGTTTTATTCTAAAAGATAAAAAAAAAAGGCAAATCACAGTCCAGTTATACATACAAACTATTTGATTCTTCCAATGTAAAAATCATAACACCAGAGCTGTTTTTGGCTGTGGGCGGTGAAAAGTTGGCTGAAGGGTTTAGGCTGTAGAAACCTTAATCATAGACGATTTGTTGTAGCGACAATTGTGACCTTTTTCAGCAGCAGACGCTCCAAGTAAAAAAAGAGAGGCAAGGGAGGTAAGAATCAGCACAAAGCTGTTTGCCGTATTAACCCTATATGTCTTTTATGTTTTTATACCGTATATATTTTTCTTTATTTATACCTAAGTAATCTAAAGAAAGTTATATCTAACACAGGCTTATCTCTTAGCATTGTATTGTTTGAAGAAGCATCCTGTGATTGCTCTTCTTATACGTTTATTAGTGACATGCGTGCAGGATTATCTCTTACCCCATTTAATCGTATTACCTATGGTCACGGGTAAGTAAAATAGTTTTCATTAATCCAAAGTTGCAGAATATTTTAATCTTATTAGGTTGCACATTACAGCAAACATTTAGTGAAGAATTAAAGAGTCATCAGACATTTCCCTTTTCTTTCCAGCCACAATTTTTTTCACATCTTTACATACAGCTCAGAGATACAAAGTTAACCAAAACAAAGTTATACTTTATTGTATATATATAGTTCCTAAAGGCCACAGTTGTTACCATTTTAAACTGAGGATCCAAAATTTGAGGTTAATTTGTATCCAACAAAACCCTCATATTATTTGTTACTTAGTCCTTAGATCCTTAGATCCTGTTTCACACACTGTGTATTCTAATAAACATGTTTCTAATAAACATAATGAAGACTGCAGAGACAAGGTTGTGTCAAACACAACACCGTGAGAATCATATTATACATCAATTGACATCAAACCAAAAGAGAAATATCCCACCTATGGTTTAACCCCTTTGGGGAACGGGTTTCTAACTCCATAATCCAGTATGCCTCCCTTTTATTGAGGGCATCCAATATATCCCCTCCCCTTAACTTATTTTTGACCAGTCCAACTCCCTGTACTTTACAATAGGATATATCATAATCCGTACAATCCTTAAAATGTTGGGGATTTAGCATCTCCTTTCACTATGTTGTTCAGACGTTCTCTTATCCGTTCTTTAAGAGGACGGATAAGAGAGAGACGTAACGTGCATCCTACATATATACAAATCTAAATGTGTCTCAAAAGGAATTTCATGGTATGTGTGTGCTTACTTGTTAATTTTAAAGAAGTTTTTCTGTTTTATATTAGTGAACAAAAGAAAATTTTCATTGGAGATGATAGTCCTTTGACACTTTTGGTCAATGCTCAAAATCAAGGTGAAGGAGCCTATGAAGCAGAACTCATTGTCAAGATGCCAGCACAGGCAGATTTTATTGGTGTTTTTCGAAATGCAGGGTATAGTATTTTGGCAATGTGAAATTTCATAGTACTTTTAAAAAAAAAACATGACCCATTGAAGCCACATATTAGATAAGGCCTATCATATGTTTTGTCAAACTATTCAGATACGTTTTTCATTAGGATTTGTCATCACTGATAACAATATATATCTATATATACAACACTGTAAGCCAACGATTTTTTGACCTTGTGTGGCAATTAGGACTTTATGCAATAAGTTGATTAGGAATATAATTGACTGCCTACATATGGAATTCTACATGAATGAAAGGATGATGCCACTACACAGTTGTATTTTCTACAAATACAGTATATTATTTGTGTATGTTTAGAGGTGAGTGTAACTGTTTTCATACGAGGTGGCTGAATGTTTACCCATAATTGCACTGTAGGCTTTCCCTAATTTGAGTCTATTTTATGGCCAAGTTTCAGTCTCTACCTATGGGTATGGTGTACTGATTCAACAAATTTTCTGTCTGCAAACACAAACATTTTGATAATACCTAGACAGCTGAAATATGAGAAGTTTTTAGATTTGAAATATAACCACAATTAGGGGGCAGATCAACAAAAATGATACAGTGGTGGTTGGGAAGATTAAAGTCCTTTCCAGTTATTGGTCCAAATTAAAATAACTATTTTTTAGTATTATGACCTTTAAATGTGCTTTGAACGACTACGCTTAAGTTTAAAGGATTGTACACCCTTTTTTTCACTTACCTTTGCCTGTCTACTAACTTCAAAGTTTAATTTGCTTTTTTGCATTTTTTCCTGTTGTTTGTAAATAGTATATTTTATCACTTTTCTCTGTCCAACTTCAATTATATATAAGTAGTCTCTTCCCACTGGATTTCAGTGAACTCTCATGCTAGCTTCATCAGTAGATGTCAGTGGCTTAAAGGGAAACTGTGGTCTTAAATGAAAGCCATCAACCACCTCTATGTGCTCCACCACCCAAGATATAAAGAACATGGATGACCAGAAAGTTAATGGGTGGGAGGCTGACATGTGACATTCCAAAGGCTTCTCCTGCACGTGCCGCCAGTGAGCACAGCCTCAGACCCCCTCCTCCCTCAGTGTGATGGGAGACGGAAGTCCCTCCTCCTCTCGCTGTGTGAAGGACCTGTAGCTACAGAGAAGGTTAGGGAATCTAAAGCCTCCTCTCTTCACTAGTTGAAAACAACCTGTGGTGGGTGAGGCTTAGGCCACCCACGAGTGGGTTGGGACTTAGGCAACGCAGGTGGGCGGGGCCACAACACCGCAGGTGGCCGGAAGTCACATGGGGGTATAAGGGAATGGGCCAAGGGACCCGCAAATGGAGGACCATGGGTCCATGAGTGGGAGGGGCCAGGGAGGCTGCAAAGGGAGGAGACACAGGGCAGATTGACTGCCAGTGTTTCGAGCCGGAAGCAGGAAGTGCAGGGGAGCTGGTGATGCTGCTGCTGCCATATACACACAAAATGTAAATATCTTCAAAACTATGAAAATCGTTCTGCAAAAATTCTCAGGAGAGCAATTCCTATCAATTTAGCTAAAGTCATTTTTGGACCACAGTTCCCTTAAGAGTAATTTAAAAAATGTGGGAGCCGGATTGATCTGCTCAAGGTTTCATTCACGTTCAGATAGTAAAGTTTAATTTACTTTTAGATAGGTACATTCTTGAGAAATGCAGGTGCACAGAGCAGTGCTTTGATCAGGTACACTTAATATCCCCCCTTGCAGCTCTGTACATGTTGTTTCTATAAGTGTAACTATGCAGATGGAATGAAATCTGTGAGAAACAGTGGGAGGAGACCTTTTAGTATATGATGAAGATTGGAAACGAGCAGTATTTGAGCTTGAAATAAAAGACTATGTCCATCCAGTCCAACCCCATTAGCAATACCCTTATTTCCCTCATAACTGTTGATCCAGAGGAAGGCAAAAAAAAAAAAAAAAAAAAAACAACCCACCAAATTTATGAAGGGGAAAAAAATTCCTTCTGACTAAGTGCAATGGGAAATATCCGGGATCAACCTACTTTATATATCAATACCAGTAACTTGCAACAATTCTTGTTTGCAGAAAACTCATCCATCTTTTTTTTTAAACTGTCCAATGAACCTGCCATAACAACATTCACTGGAAACCAGTTCATAGTTTTACCGTTCTCACAGTGAAAAAACCCTTCCAAACCTGAAGCCTAAAACTTTTTTTCTTTAATCTTAAGGATGGTCCCGCATTCCCTCTGACATGCTTCTGTTGGTGAAACAATGCCCCAGTTTATTTTATGGCGTTAATGTATTTATACACAGTAATCATATCCCCACACAAGTGACTTTTCTCTTGCATACGTAACTGTAACTTCTCTTCATATTCAGCTCCCCCAATCCCCTTATTCATTTAGTTGCCCTCTTCTGAACTCTTTCCATTTCAAGGATGTCCTTTTTGTTCACAGGATTCCAAATTGACTGCCATATTCCAAATGAGGCCTTACAATGTTCTGTGAAGAGGGAGATAACATTTTTCCTCCCTTGAATCCACCATTACCTTACTTTTATACAAGACAATACCATGCCGGATGTGTAATATCGGTCCAGGAGATTTATAAATATTAACCTATTTAGTTGTTTCTGATATATCCTCGGTAACCAAACGTATACTTGCACTGTGTGAGGGAGACAGGAAGTCCCTCCTCCTCTCGCTTTGTGAAGGACTGAGCTGCAGGATAGTAGGGAATCTACAGCCCCCTCTGCTAACTATGTGAAAACAGCCTTTTCAGGAAGAGTTCTCACTCTGCCTGAAAAGGTCTGTTCCACAGAGTTTTTTTTTTGGGGGGGGATGTGGGGGTGTCAGAGTGGCCCACAGAACCTGTGAGCGGGCGCGGGCTTAGGCACCCCGTGTGTGGCGGGACTTAGGGATCCGCCCAGTGAGTGGGGCTTAGGCACCTTATGGAGTGGGTGGGGCTTAGACATCTGTGAGTGGGCAGGTCACAACATACCAGGGGTGGGTGGGAACATGGGTCTGTAAGGGAATGGGCCAAGAGGGGCCTGCAACTGGAGGGACCATGGGGTCCATTAGTGGGAGGGACCAGGGGGCTGCAAAGGGGAGGAGACAAGGGCAGATTGTACTGAGAGGTTTAGAGCAGGAAGTGCAGTGGACCTGGTGATGCTGCTGCCATTATCACAAAACAAATTGCAAAACTCTCAGGAGAGCAATTCCATCAATTTACCTAAGTCATTTTTGGACCTCAGTTCCTCTTTAAACACAGTCCCACTTCTGTTCACTACCTTACCCAGGGGCACTTAGGGATTTAGCTGCCTGAGACAAACTTTTTATTGCTGCCCTTGGCTGTGGCTTTGTGGATGGATGTGGCTAAAGTTTTACAATTTTGAGCTTCTATTACATAGGTATTTAAACAGTTCCTCAGACAGTCAATTAGCAATAATGGAAATTACTAGAAACAGATATTGCATCCCTTTCTTAACAACAATTGTGGTGCCACTACCATATTGCCCCTTTCAGGTTTTGTTGCTCAAATCAACTTTTTTTATAGGCCTGTGATTACATGTTGGGTACAACAGTTACAGTAGTCAAACTAGCCTCACAAACTAATGATTACCTGTTTCAAACGAAGGATGAAGTCGGGACCAATAGGAAATGTCGACCAGGGCAAGCAGGTCACTGGAAACTATGGTACAGGATGAGGTACTGGATTACAGTGGATCGGATACAGTGGATACTGGATACAGTGGATACCGGTATACAGTGGGATAACAAGGAAGGAACAAGGAAACAGCAAAACAGGAGCAGGGAGCCCAGCAAGCTTGCAACTATCAAAAGCTATGCCATTTCGGCACCGGCCACCAGCATCTGACGGTTCTTTAAAACTTTCGTGCCGCCGGCGCCCCTTGGTGAGTCATGCCGCACGGCGCCTTTCCGTGACATCATGCGTCTTGTGTGATGCGTCGGAGCGCGGAGGACATGGCGCGCTGGATCGTCGGACAGGTAAGTATTGCTGACACTAACTAAGTTAACCACCCATAAAAAGAAAAATATATCTATTACTAGGGAATATTGACCAGTCAAGGGTAATTCCCCCCCCACACACACACACTGTTTGTCTGCTGCTTTGTTGTTAGTGCAGGGGTGCCGTCTGAGATAAGTGTGTCTCTCTGCCTAATGGTAGATTGTGGCTCTGCCTTTACCTGATACACCTTATCCCGGTTGACATTCTGAAGGGCTACTTTTAACCTGGGAAAATTGTTTCCGAAATAAAAATCTTTGTTAACCCAGCGCACTTTCCTTCGATAAACATACTCCAAATGACACTATTCATGGTCACTATTCCCTAAGCCTCCAGTTACCTTTAATAATAATGCGCTCCACAATGTTAGATATTACCAGATCCAACAGACTCTTTTTTAGTAGGAACTTCAACACCTGTGAGAGAAAATTATCCTGCAGCACATTCAAGAACTATCAACCTTTTTCTGTGATGCAGTTCCACTACAACAATCAATGTCCGGGTAATTAAAGTCCCCCATAATGAGTCACTCCCCAACTTGCAGCCTGCCAATGCATATAAAGCTGACTCACTTCCTCCCTGTAGCATTTGCGGCTTACAGCAGACACACAACAATGACATTACCCCTTTCCTGTTGCCTAATTCAACCCATATTGCCTCCGCTTAACATCCATATATCGCCAGTTATCTCTTCTTTTAAATTTGGTTTCAATTCTTTTTAACATAAACACATACTCCTCCCCCTTTCCTTTTTTCTGTGTCCTGCCTAAACAAGACGTATTCTCTAAATTTTACAAGCCCAGTTGTGTGAGAACTGTTCACCACCTTTCTGCTATAACCTATTACATCATACTTTTCATTCAACGCCATTATCTCCAATTCACCCATTGGTCAGCCAGGCTTCTCGGATTTGAAAACATACATTTTAGATTATAATCCTGAATTTATTCATACACTTTAATATGCATGCCTCCCTTCCCCCTTTGCTAGCCCACCCCCTCTTCCACCCACCACTGGCCAATCTTACACCCTCTTTCCTTGGGCTATATATTGCAGTGAGACTTCTATACCCCCCCCCCCAACCTAGTTTAAAATTCCTCCAACCCTCTAGCCATCTTCTTGCACCGCCATCCGTGAGGTGCACCCATCCCTACTAAAGAGCCGTAGCCGATACAAAGTCGCCTAGTTCTCTATAAACCCAAAACCCTTCTTCTTTACACCAACCCTCTTAGCAACGCATTAATGCTCCTAATGCGTCCCAGTGTAGCACTTGGCTGCGGTAGTATTTTGAAAACACTACCCTGAGGTTCTTGCCTTCTCCTCCTCCTCTAACTTTGTCATTGGCGCCAATGGGAACCAAGACCGCCGGGTCACAACGCGGCCCCACCCAATAATCTGTCTACATGATCCATCACATGCAACCCTAGCACCAGGCAGGCAACACACAGTTTGGCATTTAGGGTCTTGGTGGCAGATTACCGCATAGAATCGCGCATGCGCATAGAAGACAAGGTGTCGGGACCTGTCAGACTAAACGCCGGGGGGGCAGCGAGCGAGGGGTAAGTTTCTTACCTTTCTCCTGGCTCTGTTTGTTCTATTGAAGAACGGAAGGTAAGGCACAGCTACTTTACCTCCCGTTCTCAAATAGACTGTTATACCAAATCTTCAAAATACGAGTGGAGATACCCTTTGAGAGATTTTTTGCTGCCCTGGTTAGAATTAAACCTACGATTCGGGAAAAAACTCAAGTATGGAGTTTGCTCTGGTCCTACTGGAGTTAACTCTGCTACCATTTGAACCTTTAGATCAACCTCAATCTGGTTCCTAACCCTCAAGGTAGTCCTTCTTATAGAAGTCACTTCAGCCTGCAGGTGGAGAGAAAGTCGAAACAATTTTAATCATTCCAGGGGGAATAGGAAGGGCCACACACCTATTAAAAGAACGATAAGTCGGTGGATAGTTTCCTGCATACAGAAAGCTTATCAGACCAAAAGCTAAAGTCCCGCAAGGACTCAAGGCGCATCAACCAGAGGAATCGCATGTTCCTGGGTGGGCCCACGTGGAGGCCTCGATGGAGATGTATTTGTAAGACCGCAGATGGGCATCGGCTAAAACATTTATCAGGCACTACAGGATGGAAGTGCTTTTGAATCAAGATGCAAGATTTGGCAGAAAAGTGTTGCACTCTGTGATTTCAGATATGATTTAATACATTTTAGTTTGAGCAAAGAATCCCATCCTATGTCTTTTTTCTTGGTATGATCGTTTGGTGCATGCTGCCATGGTGACTGGGGGAAAGCAAGAAATCAAATCTAACTTAACGAGATTTCTGTTTCCCAGTGGGCTGTCATGGCAAGCATCACCCAAAACCTCCCCAAATAAGGTTTATTTTACAGCTTTGAACTAGAACACCTAATGGATGGAGGAGGGGCTATTTAAAGATCTAGAGGGTGTTCTTCCTGTATCCAATTGTCTGCTAATTTTGCCCCAACCAATCAATGTTAGTTTTCAAATGTTAATAAGATCCGATTGGTTGGGGCAAAATTAGCACCATTATAAACAATAAGAACTTTATTGAATCTCCCTGTTTGTGTAAGGCCCATTCATGTATTTATATACAGTGATCATATCCCCATGCTTCTAATAGAGTTTCTCTGAACTCTTCTTTTCTGTAATGTCGGCACACATGCAGTGTGGACTGCACACGGACCCGACCAATTGCCCATACTCAGTATGGGGATCGGTTGGCTGTGTGGCAATACAGGGATCAGTATTGTCTCCCTTTACAGAAATAAATGGCAATACATCAAACGGAAATTTCTGTCCTTCTATTCTCTACACCTTCTAGGTATGGGTCCATAAGTAAGATAGGCCAGTAGTTAAGTAAAATCTTATTGACTTTCTGGCTGTCCTTATTATAGGTCGTCACACAAAGCTGGGGACCTGAATTTCTGACCTGCTTTCCCTCTTTCGACGCATGGGTCCGCTTATTTCCCAGAAGGGAAATTCTATCACTACTGACTGCTCTCTCGTATGCCCTTCTGATATCTCCAGTGGCATACCCTCTTTCTAGTAACCGGTCCCAAAGTTCCATAGGCTTTGACCTGGAATCTGTCCCAGTTGGAACAAATACGCCTAAGGTGTAGAATTGTCAAAATGGACAGCTGTGCGGTCTTTTAACCACTGTTTAAATAAAGCCTTTGATGTTTTTAACATTTTCGGAGTCTGGTTGACTACCTCCAATCCTGGGTGAAACCTACTATTGAACAAAAACCCTCAAAAGTATTGTTCATTTTCGGTAATCCTTGAATTCATGGTTTCTATTTTCGGCAACCCTCGAGAGTATCATTCGGTAACCCTCGAATTGAGGCTTGATAAATGGTGGAGGTCCCCCGAAACGTTGCCGTAGATAAACCTCACAGTTGGGTGAATAAAGTTACAGATTATTTTCTGACACCAATTGGAGTGGTTCTGCTGCATGTTTGATGGTAACCCTCGAATTGGCCAAAACCCTCGAATGTAACTTGCGCAAAACCCGACAATTGACCGCTCGTGTTTTAAGAAGTGTTTTAACAAGTTTTGGTGATAGTGAAATGTTCCCCAGACCATTTCCCAGGTGCCACAGCCATTAACAGTAAGTTGCCATTGTTAGTTTAGCTATAAATCATCCGACTTTTCGAGCTATTACTCCCCATTGACTTTAAAGGGCATCTATAGTGAAAAAAACAACGGTGAGTGCTGAAATAAACATTATATGGATAAGAGAAGTAGCCCATGTGACCATCAGAAGTGTACAGTAACGCAGATTGAAATCACAGCGACGGGCCCGGGCTTAAGCACCCGGACCAATTGATATAAAAGGTGGGCGTTGTATGAATTGGATACCTCCTGAGTTATCCTAGTTATATTAGCAAACATTTTGTAACAATGCTACACATTTAGCCCTAGTAGGCTTTTTTTCTTTTTAAATATCCATCTAGTCCAAATTTTTTCAAATGAAAAATTTGGAAACGTATCCAGACCACTCTTGAGGATATTTAATGAACTTGTCATTACCAGGTCTGCTTGAAAACAGTTTTAATATTCTCACTGTAAAAAATAAACATGTAATGCTCCCTGAAAGGCACGCTGCTGCAAAGCAGCTGTGAGACAGGAAGTACCAAAAGTGCATCCAGATATAGTATAACAAGTATTTACAACATACAACAATAACCCCAATCTACCCCCACAAACAGAACCCTGATAACTATATACAATATGAATAAACAAGACTATACAAGAATAAACGGAATGAGGCAAAAAACACAAGATCAAAAGAGATACTGTATGAGAGGAAGGTAAGGCAGACAGCTAGGAACTGGACAATAAAGACAGAGGCCAAATGCAGAAATCTAGAAAACTGGAACAGGATGAAGAATAGGACTATAAATGGGGATTGAAGGACCAGGATATAGGACTATGACTAGGAGCAGGAATCTGAGATCAGGATACAAGACTATGGGGCATATTTATAAAGGTTGTTACTTTTCGCGGGCCGTTTCGCGGACATTAACGCATAAATCACGTTTACCGCGATTTATAAAGGTCCGAAACGGCTGCGAAAAGTAACGAAGCGTTAACCTTTCGCGGCGATACTTACCTGTTACCGCCGCTTCTATTTATAAAGACGGCGGTACTGGTTTCGCTCGGCTAGTATCGGCTGTTTTACTTCGCCACCTTGAAGGTGGCGAAGTCAGGCCGATACTAACCTCCCGCGGCGGGGATGGGCAAGGCAACCCGCGGCGGTGGTCGCACCCGCCCCGGGAGACACGCCACCCCGCCCACACACCCCCCGCGGGCAGCGGCGACCACCCGCCGCCGCCGCCGCTTCCCAGCAGCCCCCTCCCAACCCGTCCCCGTTCGCGGCAATCTCGGAACGGGAGGCTAGGAGGGGCTGCGGGAGGGAAGGGGCGCAGCAGGTGGTCGCGGCTCCCTCCGGGGAGGGGACGGAGGAGCCGCTGGGGGGGTGGAGGTCTCCCTCCAGCGGGGCCCTGGAAAGGGCCTTTGGGGCTTAGGGGGTCCCGCAGCTCGACAACCGGGACCCCCCCTCCCCGGCCCTTATAAGGGCCCTTGCGGACTTATAGTGCCCTTGCGGCTCTGACAAGAGCCTTTTGGGGCTTAAGGGGTCCCGCAGCTTGAACCGGGACCCCCCCCCGGCCCTTATAAGGGCCCTTGCGGCACTGACAAGTGCCCTTGTGGCTCTAACAAGAGCCTTTGGGGCTTAGGGGTCCGAGCTCGAAACGGACCCCCTCCCCCGGCCCTTGTAAGGGCCCTTGCGGCACTTACAAGTGCCCTTGCGGCACTATAAGTGCTTTGGCGGGGGGTCCCGCAGCTCGAACCGGGACCCTAGTGCGCTCTTAAAAGAGCCCTTGGGCGACGTCTTCGGGCTGGCGACACAAACCCCACTCAGGTCGCCGATGCCAGCAGACTCACCTGCGGCCGACAGTGAGCCCGCTGGCACCGCCGGCCTCAGCGGAGCCGATGTTGCCAGCCGCTTCTTCTTTTCTTCAGCCATCTACTGCGAGGCATCTGAGTTCCTCGGCGGAAGCTCCTCTTTATATAGGTTTGCAGAAATCCAAATCCGTTTCTGATTGGTCAATTTTTAATACTTGCTTTACATTAACCAATCAATTTCAGAACTTTCCATAAATCTGATTGGTTAATGTAAAGCAAGTATTAAAAAATTGACCAATCAGAAACGGATTAGGATTTCTGCAACCTATATAAAGAGGAGTTTCCGCCGCGGAACTCAGATACCATCGCAGTAGAGGCTGAAGAAAGAAGCGTTGGCAACATCGGCTCCGCTGAGGCCGGCGGTGCCAGCCGGCTCACTGGCGGCTGCAGTGAGTCTGCCTGGCATCGGCGACCTGAGTGGGGTTGGTGCGCCAGCCCGAAGACGTCGGTCGATCAAGACGCCGGAAACATCGGCCTCGTTGAGGTCGCCGGCGCCCGCCGGGGGTACCCCTGGCGGCCGCAGGGGTACCTCTCGGGGGTCGGCGGCCTCGGGCGGAGCTGGTGTCGCCGGGACTGGAAGAAGAAGACGTCGCCCAAGGGCTCTTTTAAGAGCCGCACTGTTGGTCCCGGTTTCAGCTGCGGGACCCCTCCAAAGGCACTTGTCAGTGCCGCAAGGGCCCTTATAAGGGCGGGGAGGGGGGTCCCGGTTCGAGCTGCGGGACCCCCTAAGCCCCAAAAGGCCCTTCTCAGGGCCCCGCTGGAGGGAGCCTCCACCCCCCACGGCTCCCTCCCGTCCCCTCCCCGGGAGCGCCGGGCGGGGGCTTGGAGGGGTTGCCGGGGAGGGGGTGCGCGGGGGTGGTCGCCTAGCCTCCTAGCCTCCCGTTCCGAGATTGCGCGAACGGGTTGGGAGGGGCTGCTGGGAAGCGGCGGCGGGTGGTCGCCGCTGCCGCCGCGGGTGTGTGGGCGGGGTGGGCGTATGTCCGCCCCCTTAGAGCGGCGTCGGGAAGGGATTTTAAGTCCCTTCGCGCGATACTAATACAGTATCACCGCGAAGGGGCTTAAAATTACCGCAGCACATCGCGCCGCGATAGGTATCGCGGGAATAGCACTCGCCGTTATAAATACGGCGATAGCGCTATTTTCGCGGCCGCGATGTGCGGCGGTAATTTTTTTGCGCTAACATCGTTTCTTATAAATATGCCCCTATGACTCGGAGCAAATATCTGAGTTTAGATACAGGACTGGAAACAGGAACCAGAGATCAGGATAAAGGACACAAGGGAGTCGTACAATTTGACAATCTGGCAAGGGATAAAGGGGTGGAGCCTTACATAGGGGAAAAACAGTTTTTCAGGTAAAGGTGATTTAATGTAATGGTCCGAAACTTGGATTTCTAAACTGAAATGCATCACCTAAAAGTATCAACCTTGAATTTCATCTGCCATTTTGACATTCTATCTAGGTACACCTGCAGCAATTGCAGATAATTTAAAGTCTTTAGTGCGTCACAACAAACACAGAGCCCATGCTCTCAATACCCCACTTCTAAGGCCATTTATAGCAGATATAAATATAAGTGCAAAACCCAAAGGAATCCCATTTAGAATTTAATTTCAAATAGATGAAGCTCCATTGACAACTACTTTCTGAACGCCATCTATCAACCCATAGAGAATAGACAAAATGTGCAAATGGTTTTTTCACATCCATGGCAATTACTAGTGATAAGTCCCGGTCTCTAAACGCACCTGATTTAGATTCCGAAGAAAGTGATCCCCAGTCACACGGTTATTCCTACAACTAGCAGGCTCAACCGTGTGAAGGAGAGGGCAGACCAATCCTCAATTAAAATCATAAGAAGTAGCGTCACACAGGAACCAAATTTTTAGTGCTTCAGTGATTATTTATTGGAGATGTGGCACAAAAAACTTCTTTCAACCTGATGAAAGAACAGTAAGGTCTTAAACATGTTGTGCCACATCTCCAATAATAATTACTGAAGCACTGAAAATTTGGTTCTGTGTGATGCTAATTTTTATGGTTTAGATTCCAACTGCTGGTCTCAAAAAACCCAGATCCAATGGTAAAAATTATGGGAAATCTAATATTAGAAAATTTAAATGAAATGATAATCTAAAAAAAAAATTGTGTTCAAAAATTCTATAGAAAATTCCGATTCAATATTTAAAATTGCAAACCATAATCCAAATTTTTTGAAACTTCGGTCATATCCCCTGATTACTGGCTAGTTCTTAAGACATAGTCCATAACAAATTTCCAGTTTTTTTCCCACAAATAATGTTAAGGACGTGTCCACCCCAAAACAAAAACTATTCTACCACATTTCTTTCCCCTCCAAACCCCAGTTATTTTACCTCCTTACGGCACCCAGACCAATGACACTTACACCACTCAGCCCACACAAGATGCTGTCTTTATTCCAGTTTGCAGTCACTGACAGTAAGGTTATGGCTAATGAATGACTTGTGTAAAGTTTTTAACCTGTTTGACGACAGGTGGAAGTCGGGCCAACCAGGAAGGACATCTAAGAAAAGGGCTACAAGGCAGGAACAAGCACAGACTATGGTGGAGAATCCAAGTTCAAAGTCCAAACAAACAGGATCTTGGAACAGTCCAAAGGCAGGCACAGGCAGATCAACAGGAATAAGGCACAGAAAAGGGGGACCTTGGCAAGAACCAGGAACTCGAGGAAACAAGGAGTCAAGCAGAACCAAAACAACACAACCTAGCGCAATAATAAAGGGATTCGATGCTATAATCAGGTACTGAGGCAGGGAATCCTGCTAATTTAAACCTTGTGCCGCCAGCACCCTCAATGATGTCACAGGCCTTGCACAACATCGCAGGCACGTTGGTGCCTTTCATGACATCACGTGAATGCACAATGATGTCGGCGACCTGGGAATAGCTGGTCGGATAAGTACTCTTCTGACAGTACCCCCTTCCCCAAGGGGGCGTCGGGACCATCATGACCAGGTTTCAATGATAAACCTGTAGAGTTTTTGGAATTAAATGAGGAGAATGAACATCTGAGAGCTTGAACCAGGAACATTCTTCAGGGCTGAAGCCTTTCCACTGGATGCGGGTATTGTAAGGTGCCCCTGGAGAACCTGAAATTTTTCTTGACCATTGACTATACCTGGAGCTGGAGAGGACTGGGAGGAAGAAAAATGGTTTAAAAGACAGATTTCAAAAGGGATACATGGAATGCATTGGGAATCCTATCTCAGAAGGGAACAGCTGTAGGATTGAGGAAAATGAATTTGGGCCCCAGTTTGAAGAAGGGAAGGTTAACTTGACTTCAGTGTTAAAGAACTCTTTTCAAGATGACTTTTAGTAGCTTTCCAGATAGCAGACATGTGCGCTGCATGATCATGGCTACAGGGAACACGATAAAAAGGAAGTCCTGGGGAAAAGCCAACGGATGTTGTCCAAAAACTGTAAGGAAGGGCGAATTCCAGTCGAGAATTGAGGCAGTGTTATTATGAGCGAACTCACCCCAAGGTAACAAGTCAGACCAATTATCCTGGCAAAGGGTAGCATGACATCAAAGGAATGTACTAAAGACTGGTGAGGCATTCTACTTCTCTATTAGATTGGGGGTGGTATTGCGAAGAGAAGTGGAGTGAGATACCAAGGATTTTACAAAGAGATCTCAAAAACAAACAATCTCAGCTGGAAGGCCAAGGAGGCAAAAAATGTGATATATAGTACATAGTAATTGAGGTGAATAAAGAAATGCATCCAACAAGTCCAAACTTTCCCCCACCTTTTTTAACCCTACCAACAGTTGATCCAGAGGAATGCAAAAAAAAAAAAGCTAAAAAAGGGGGGGGATTCCTTCCTGACTCCAAATGGCAATGGAAGTGTCCATGGATCAGCAAAACCGCAGTATATGAATTAATATCAGTAATTCTCAATATTTTTTAGTTTAGATAGTTTTGGATATGAAGAATGTCGAAAGTTCCATAGCAGAAGGGGAATTTGCGCATCCTCTGAAGTTTTTAATGGTGGCAAAGTTTTGTGTCGTCAGAAACACAGAAAACCTTGCTGACAATACCCACTCCAAATCATTAATAAATTGATTAAATAGAAGCAGCACCAACACAGAACCTGTGGCACCCCACTTAGCACTTTAGTCCATAATGATTAACCCCATTACAACTACTCTGCATCCTATTCATTAACCAATTTTCTATCCATGTACAAATGTGCTCCCCAGACCAACGACCTTAACTTATACACAGCCTATGGGGTACTGTGACAAAAAGCCTTGCAAAATCTAAAATACTACATCTATGCTATGCCAGAGTTTAAATTTCTACTTACTTCCTCATGAAATCCAAGCAAGTTAGTTTGACAAGATCTATCCTCCTAAATCCATGCTGGTTACTACTTATAATGTTAGTGCTTGAAACATACTCCAGAATATGTTCCCTTATTAAACTTTCCAGTATCTTCCCCACCACTGAAGTTAAACTTACAGGCCTGTAACCGCGGCTGTGAGGGCCTACCCTTTTTGAATATTGGAACAACATCAGCCTTTTTCCAATCCAGAGGCAAACATCCAGACATGAGGGAATCTGCAAAAAATAAGAAACAATGGCCTAGATAAAACCGAACTTAGCTCCATAAGGACCCGAGGATGTATTGTCTCTACAGAAAAGACTTAAAACAAAAACTGTATAAATAATTATAGTTATCAATTAGGGTATTATACCATAGAAGAAACCTAGAAGCATCTCAACAAATCAAGGGAAAATTTGTTTGACTAGTTAAAGCCCTGCCTCCCAATCATACTCCCCATCGTTTATTGTTTGTTTGTATGTTTATTTAATAAACCCTAGAGTAAGCCCGCACAGGAACAATTAAGCTGGGTGCCCAACCCAAAACATAAATATACCCACATAGTTAGGTTAAGAAGAGTTGAGTTACGTCAGATTAAGTTTAAGTTAATCTAGACTAGTTACAATTGAAAAAAGACCTGTTAAAAAGAACATATCAGGTGGCAATTAGCCCTCTAAATAACTAGATATCTTTTGATGACTGGAAACCCTTAGTGGTTACCTTATGATTCTACTGTTTATTTGCTTGTCGATTATTGTTTTATATAAGTTTATGCTCAATGCGTTGTGTGTGTTACGTTTCAGCCGCCGGACTCCTACATGCCTCCAGGGATACTGTATTTATTCTCTTGATGCCAAATGCACTACTAACGTTTAAAAAAATTTAAACCAACCCTATATCCTATTGTAGGATTTCCACGCAAAAATGGAGATATATATAAAAAGCACTTCACTATATTTAATCTTAACTAAGTTACCTAAACAACTTTACAACAAAAAAATACCATATTTTAATGGTGATTAAATACATCTTACAAGGTAGGGGCCTTAATTCACCCCAAAAGAGATTCCTCCTTTGGAAGAACTTACAAGCAAACAAATAGACACAGCATGTATACAAGAAACACACCTTAAGATCTTTAAACTACCTCCTCAAACATAAAATATACAACAATATCTTCACTCTTCATGGACAAGAAAAAAAGGGAGTCACCATTGCAATAAACAAATTAATTAGCCTTTAAACTCTATGAGGCCAAGATTGACACCCAGGGCAGATATATATTGTTCCATAAACAACCAGAAACCTAGTAACTAGCTAATTTATATGCACCTAACAAAAACAAATCAAATTCATAAAGAAAATCATAGTCAAAGTCAAAGTCAAACAATACCATCAAAAAAATACTATAATATGTGGAGACTTCAATCAAATACTAGACCAGAACTAGACTCACCAACCCCAACAACAAGAAAAACAACCAATTCTCCAACTGTTAAAATCAGAAGACCTATTTGATGCGGGGAGATAACACATCCAATAGAGATAGACTACACCTATTTCTCCCAATCCTACAATATGTATTCCAGACTAGATTATATTCTTGTAGACAAATGGACCCTCCAGAAACTCAAATGCAAAAATTTCCTATTTTACATGGTCAGACCACGCACCAATAACAATTCTCCTAAAAGAAAGATTCAATCTTAACCAACAAAACCATGAAGACATCAATCCAACTATACTATCCTCTGAAAACTCCAAAAATAAAATACAAAAAGCAATAATTGAATACTTTGAAATAAATGAATCCCCTGAAATAGACCCTTTCACACTATGGAACGCCCACAAGCTGTAATTCGAGGCATCTGCATCCAACTAGCAACTCAAATAAATAAAAACAGAAAACAAAACAAATTGGTACAACTACAAAAAATAGCACATTGGAAAAAGAAAACAACAAAACAAACAACAAACAAAATTACAACTAAAAGAAACAAGAGATAAACTTCATTCCCTAAATCTATATGATTATGAAAGAATGCTTAGAAGAATGAAAGCCTCATTCTATGCCCAAGGAGGCAGAGCAAACAGGAACCTAGCCAATAGAATTAAGAATAAAAATAGCAAAACCAAAATTTCATTTGTTATAGAAAACAATATTAAAATAATTAATCCTCAAGAAATAGCCAATCAATTTAGCCTATTCTACTCCAAACTATACAACCTTGCAGAAAATGAGAGTAAAAAAAAAAACTAACAAAGAAACGTTCTTAACTCAATAACCTACCTTCAATTACAACCGATCAAAAAGAATATTTAGATAAAACTATCTCCCAAGAAGAAATAATCAAAGTTATCAGAACAGTCTAAACTCAACAAATCTCCAGGAGAAGATGGGTTCACCAATGAATACTATAAAACTACCTTTCAAATCTTACCCCATATATGCAAAATATGTTCAACAAGCATAGAAGAAACCCAGAAACTTCCCTAAAGAAATGTTGAAAGCAATAATAATCCCAATCCCAAAACAAGGGAAAGACCCGACACTCCTCGGAAATTACAGCCATTTCCCTTCTAAATAACGACCTCAAACTATACTCAAAAATACTGGCTGAAAGACTTAAAAATATACTTCCACATCTTATTCACTTAGACCAAGTTGGATTCATAAAAATGACAATCAACGGATAACACAAGAAGAAATGTAGATCTTATTGGCTGGGCCAATCACAACAACATTCCATCTCTATTATATCTTTAGATGCGAAAAAGCATTTGATCGTCTCAACTGGGAATCCTAAACTATGTACTCAAAAAATTTGGAATACAAAACCAATTCAAAAAAGCAATATTGGCTCTATACACCAACCCCCAGCAAATGTATACATATCCAACTGCTATCAAACTCGCTCAATATCTCCAACGGAACCAGACAAGGATGCCACTATCTCCATTAATCTTTGCTCTGGCTATGGAACCCCTGGCACAAAAACAAGGGCAGACCCTAATATACGGATCCAAATAAATCTATCCCACAAGATAGCACTCTTCGCTGACGATGTTATTCTAATGTTACAAAACCAATTACATCACTAAACATATCCAAAAAATATATACATCAATTTGGACAATGTCATACTACAAATTAATGAGAAAAAATCTCAAGTCATGGAAACTAATATTTCGGGGACCCTAAACATATTTTATCAAGTAAATACAATTTTAACTGGGACTCTAATGAAAAAACTTATCTAGGTATCAAAATACCAACCAACCTTGGAAACCTATTCCAATCCAACCTCATCCCGCTCATAGAAAAACTAGAAAGTCAGACCAAAAAATGGAAGACTATGATGTTATACTTATGGACAGAATAATGGCAACTAAAATGATATCCTTCCTCAATATCTTTACATCTTTAGATCACTTCCAATAACCATCCCAGAATCTTATTTTTCAAGAGCACAAAAAAACATAACCCAATTCATATGGAACCAGAATAAGCCAGAATTAATATAAAATTATGGCAAAAACCGTTAAAACAGGAGGACTAGCAATACCAATACTAAAAGAGTATTACCAAGCAAAAATCGTCGACCAAATAGTATTGGTGAAAAGCAACACAAAACAAAAATCTATGGTGTGAGAAAAAATGTGCCAACCTATGGACTGAAACGAATCATGGGAGCAACCCTCCTAGGAGACATGCAAAATAAACACACCATATATTCTACCCCAAACTTCTGTCAAAATTTGGAAAAATATCCACAAAACCAAAATATCCTAGCTACTATAGAATACATACACTCAACAGTCTTGAAACTACTATACCAGACCTACACATCCAATGGGAACAATACCAACTAATTACAATAGATCAACACCATCAAGGAAAACCAGTTCCATTTCAAACACTACAAAGCAAATATATATTAACCCAAAAGACTTTTTCAACAACTCCAAGTAATATCCCTTTCACAACTTGTAAAACAAAATGGAAAACGTCAAATGAAACAACAGAATTACAATTTATAGCTCCTACAAACCCCACCTAAAGGAATTACAACCTTCTACAACATGATTAACAACAAAGATATATTTATCAAGCTCAGACCACATATATAAAATGGGAAGAAGAACTTGGGAAAACCTTCACTGATAAACAATGGACTGATGCAGCTATTATACCTTTTAAATTTCAAGATGTTCACAACATTAGGAACCACAAAAAAAATATCCTTGAGATATTACAGAACACCCACAACACTAGCAAAATGGAACCATAATTACTCACCGATGTGTTGGAGATGCGGAGAAACCAGAGGAACCTAATCCATATATTCTGGACCTGCAGGAAAATAAGAAAAATATGGTATAAATCTCAACAGATACTCTCATCAATATTACAAAAGCAAATTATACTCACTCCAGAACTGGTTCTTCTGTGTATAGACAGTTCCCTAATAACCACAAAACCATCATTTCACACCAAATAATCATTCTTCAACATATCGCTAGAAATTGGCTCACCACTAAAACACCACACATCAAATTTATACTGAGGAACTTTAAACATAAATATGCAATATGAGAAACAATACGCCATAACTCAACTAAATTTTCATAAATTCTACAAAAAATGGGAATACTGGTATACTGACAATAGATCCCTATACCATAATACCAATAAATATTATGGTGCAAACATAACAAAGTCGAGTGGTGGTGCGGTGTGTACTTTGGTGGCTGGAACGGCACCACTCTAAGATAACTGATAACAGAGTAGTCTATGTTATTTTATTTGCATACTATAATTTTATATTGCTATTTTTTTTACTTTATTTTTATTTACTTATTATTATTATTAACACTATTATTATTAGTATTATTATTATTATCATTATTATTATTATTAATTTTTATTATTGATTTTGATTTGTATAATCTACATACAGTTATGCATAAAAAATATGTATGAAAAATTTCATAAAAATGGAATGATTAAAAAAAAAAAAAAAAAATATTCAAGACATTGCTTTATCACCATCCTCCGTAACTAACTATCCCCATTAATTAGTGGTGCCACATTCTCAGTCCTCATCTTCTTACTATTATATTCTTTAAAAAAAATGTTAGGCTTAGTGATTTTTGTTCAGCTATCCTAACTTCATTATTAATTTTAGCTAGTTTGATTGCTTTCTTACACTCCTTGTTACAGTTTTTATAATCCCTAAAGGCCCTTTCCGTTCCCTCTGACTTAAAGGTTTTAAATGCCTTTTTGTTTTCATTGTGCTCTTTTTTTTTTTTTTTTTTTTAAACTCGTTTTTATTTTTGAATAAAATATTACAACATGTCTGTAACATTTGCATTGTTTGATTATTTACCACATCTGTTAATTAAAAAATATAGAGATGTTTGTTTAAAACGTTAAGCTAACATCATTCCATATCAGTGGGTATATTACAGTTTACTGTTTTTTCCTTTTTCCCAGTATAATTTCTGAGCTTGGTTTCAGAGAAAGGGTTAGGTTGGGGAGCCTCATCCGTGCCGTGGGGGAGGAGGTGTTCCCCAGGCCCATTTGGGTTCATATTTCTCCCTATTTTGGTGGTTCTTTATATCGTAGATGTAGATTAAGTCCAGGTAGACCATATCTTTTGAAATTTGCTTGGCAGTTTCTGTGTTTGTATATGATATTGTGATATGGTAGCATATTGTTAATTAGTTCTTTCCAAGTTTATATTCTAAGAGGATCTGGGGCCATCCATTTAAGCACCACTGTTTCCTAGCCATAATAGGGTTCTCTAAGAAAAAATTAGTTTGAGTCTTCCAGTTCCAGAGTGTTATGCCAAAAACAAAGCTTGGGGTCCATGAGTACTGGCCATGGTAGGATGGATGTGAGAAATCCAGTGATTTTTTTCCCCCAGAAATGGTTGATTTGGGGGCATTCATATCAGGTGCCAGAAGTCTGCTGGAGCTGCGTGACATTTGGGGCAGTTTCGTGTGTTTTTGACGTTGACATACGATGCAATCTTGAAGGGCTTAGATAAGCTTGGACATATTATAGCTGTATTAGCCGGTTATTATCAGAGGGTGATGCCAGTGTGTGGGATGGTCCAGTTCATTCCAGTCGTTTTCTGTTCGATCGGTTATATTTCTGTTACATTGGTGTGTATTATTACTGTGCACTGTGTATCGGTTTGGGAGTTTATGAGTCTTGTGTATAGACGCGGTATTGGTCCTTTTTGTCCTTGTGTGTAAGTATTCCAATTAGGGAGTTTGGATATTGGTATTTTTCTGTCCGGGGACTCTGCAGTATCCAATGGCGAACCCGTAAATATCTGTAGAAATATGTTTTGGGTAATTCAAACTCTGTTTGTATGTCCACAAAGGAGCGTATGGTGTCTCCTGTTATAAGTTGACCAAACTGATGTATTCCTTTAGATTCCAATTATTGCTACAGGTGAAATTTGCTAGTTGGGGGTATATCTGATTTGCCATAGTGGCATCTCCTTTAGGAACCCCTGCATATTTCAGAATTTCATTTGTTTCCTTCCAGATTGTGCATTTGAGTGTGTAGTGGGGTGGATCTGTCTGATAGATGGATATTAGGTGCCTCTACTGTGGATAGTATGGTGGCTGAGCTGTATGAGGCTAGAATTTGTTCTGCAATGGATGGGGGGTTATCGGGTTTTAGCCATTCTGCCATATATCTGAGTTGTCCCGCTAGGTAGACATTCGAATATTTGGAAGTGCCAGCCCGGCACATCTTTGGGTTGTTATAGTTTGTTGAGTTTGAGACGGTTTCTTTTATTTGCCGATAGGACAAGGTTAGAAGGGTATTCAGGTCTGTGATAGTTTCTTTGGTAGATATATCGGCAAGTGTTCATTAGTAGAGGATTTTCGGCAGGAGAATCATTTTTATTAAATTAGCTCTTCCTGTTAGTTAGGTCAGTGAAAGATCCATCCAGGTTTGTATTTTGCTGCGTATTATATTAGCAGGGGAGAGACATTCATTTCGTTAAATTCTTTTGGGGTTTTGGAGATCCATATACCAGATATTTAAATTTAGCGACTATAGCAATTTGCCAGAGAAAGGTGTTTGAGGTGATTCTATCAGAGTCCAGGAGACAGAGTGCGGATTTTTGCCAATTATATACAGCCCAGTATGCGCTGAATTTGTTTATAGTTTCAGTGTGTGGTTTAGGGATGGTCAGTATCTGCAGATAAATTATCATGTAATCTGCATATAGGCCATAAATCAGTATGACTTCCTCTGCTTAACCTTTTATTAGTTGATTAGACGATGCTGTATTGCCAGAGCTTCTATAGCAATCGAGAAGAGATATGGAGATAAGGGCATCCTTGTCTTATTCCATGATGAAGGGTGAAGGGGTTAGATTTTCTTCCGTTTACTAGGACTGTGGCTTGGGGGGAGTTGTAAAGCAGTTTAATCCATCTGATATATTTCGGGCAAATCCAAATTTTTCCATACATATCAGAGGTTTCCCATTTACAGAAACAAACGCTCTGCTAGCATCAGTGACAGTAAGGCTCTGTCTCCCATTTTGTCATGGGATAGCTGTGTGTGTATCTGGGTGCGCCTGATGTTTATAGACGTGCTCTTTCCTGGCATGAAGTTAGTTGATCGGATGAATGATGGTAGAGAGACTTTTTGTATTCGATTGGCTAGGATTTTGGCAAGTAATTTGTAATCATTGTTGAGTAATGAGATTGGTCTGTAGGAGATGTGTTCAAGCGGGTTTTATCTGGTTTTGGAATTAGAATTATAGAATTCTAATTCCAATTATCTGTCATAGATAGCGGTAGTTTTTGAGTTTCGAAGGCTGTGTTAATGTTTTAGCAGATGTTCAATAGTATCATATGGTATTTTTATAAAACTCAGTTGGCAGGCCATATTGACCGGGTGCTTTTCCTGAGGACATATTCGACAGTGCCTCTGATGTTTTATCATATGTGATATCCAGTTCTAGTAACTGTACTGCGGAGTTTGAAGTGTGTGGGAATTGTATTGGTTGGAGATATTCGGAGTTGGATTGTGCTAAGAAATTGGATTGGTGACTGGTATTGTCCTTGAAAGTATTGTACAAAGGAGTTTAATATTCTTCAGCTGTTGTAAGTTGTCCCTGTGTTGGGTCATTTTTAGCAAGGATGTTTTTTTGTGTGCTGTGGGTTTTGGTTAATCTGGCTAGCAACTTGGCCGATATATTTCCTGTGTTCGAAGAATGTTTTCGTTGTGCTTTTTCTTTAATTAGAATATCGTACTGCCGTTGTATTGTTGCCAGTTCTCTTTAGGGTATCAGAGGGGTTGTCACAATATGTTTGCTCAGATCTTTCAATTTAGTAGTTAAACTTTCTTCCTCCGCTCGGGTTTGTTTCTTAGGGTATTTTATAGTGGAATTCAATTGGCCTCTGTCATAAGCTTTAAAGTCATCCCAGATTATGCTCTTGAGGGGTGGGTTCTTGGTTTAGCTCAAAGTATAGTTGTATGTTGTCTTCAATCGGGTCGTTTTGGTATGAGGGTTAGCCAGAATGGTGTATTCTCATTGAGCGAGTATATAGAGGCTGTCTGTGGTGTTGAGTTCATTAGCACCGGTGAGTGATCTGATATTCCCTGGGCAGGTAGGCTATTCTTGATAACACAGTATGGGTTGAGGAGTAGCAGGAGAGTAGTTCAGTTCAGAGGATTACAGTTTGCCAGATGTCCAGCCATCCTACCACTGTTGTTGTTCGGGCGAGGTAGATTTTTTTTCTGTCCTCTTGTATGGGTCCGAGTGGTCGAGAGTTTATCATCTTTAAGGGACATGAGCATATTAAAATCCCCCATAACATTTATGATTGCCGATGGATAACTGTGCTGGGCGGTATTGGATGTCGCTATCTTGTGTTTCGGTATTGGGTCTTTCGGATGTACCAATTGCTGCCTCATTGTGTTGTTTGGTTTAAAGCAGACAGGGATACGGTGTTTTTTTGAAAATTCTTCTTAATTTCTCGAAGACCCCTGCTACATATGGAATGACCATGTTCTTTCTCCTTTCTTGCTTTTCCCCTTCATGTTGGTATACCTGTTTTTCCTTCTACTTCTTTTGACAAAGGCCCAGTCTGGATATCCACAGTTTTTATTCACAATGTTTCATTTCTTTAGCCTTGCCTCTGTGCTAGGGGGATGTTCTCTGCTCTGTGTTGAGGGTTCTGATGACACCCAGCTTGTGATCTAAAGGGTGGTGGGAGTCAAACATCAAATACTGATCTGTGTGTGTTGGTTTTCTGTAAACCTCTACTTCCAGTTACCATTCTCCCTGACTTCTACCCAGCAGTCCAAGAAAGCTAGTGTGTTGTTTTGTACCTCTTCCCTTGTAAATTTGATGTTCTGGCTACCACATTAATGTGTTCTGTAAAAGCTTGTACTTCCTTCGGTGGATTTTAACCCAGGTGTCATCCACATATCTGGTGGGTGCTATGCCTAAAGGTTTTAAGCGCCTGTTTTTCTACCTCCTCCATGTAAAGGTTGGCCACAATGGGTGAAACTGGAGATAAGCGGCATCATATACGCAGTGCAGTAATGAATGCTCTGATTTGTATGTGGGGGAGACCAAACAGCAACTGCATCAACGTATGGCCCAGCACAGAAGAGCCAATTCCTCGGGTCAGGACTCAGCCGTGTACCTGCATCTTAAGGATAAAGGACATACCTTTGAAGATTGTAATGTTAACATATTGGCAAAGGAATGTGACTGGTTCCAGAGAGGTGTTAAGGAGGCCATTTATGTGAAAATAAAGAAACCAGCCTAAATAGAGGTGGGGGGGTTTGACACCAACGTCTGCCATGTGCAATGCGTTTTGAACACTTACCCTGGGCGTTCCTTTAACACCTCTTAGCCACATGCAATCACGCCCTTAACACTGGTGTTATAAGCTAATTGGAATTTTCCAGGGTACATAATTGCCACAGATTCTGTACAAGTCATTCTGAAATGAGAAAGCCAGTCGGATGACTAGCGAAAACGTCTTCAAGAACTAAACTTCAAGTCCAGTTGATTAATTGAATACAACAGATATGTGAGAGTGTTCATTTGTGAGTGTGTGATAGATTGTGGAATAAAAAAGAATGAATGGAGCAGAATAATATAAAATTGTAAAAAAAAATTAAAATTGAAAGGAAGCTTTTAATGGCGCACAATAGGGGGAAACAGGCCATAGGTTGTATGGCATAGCTGGCTGAATATATAAGATAATGACGGAGGTCCCAAAATGTAACAATGTCTAGGGCCCTATTTCCCTTAATCTGGCTCTGGGATACTGCAGGTACATTTCCACCCTACACATATTCTATCCTTACCACCCAAGTGACTTTATCAGTGGAGATACCCTTTAATTGCTTTCTTGCAATAGATGTTAAGCTTTTGTTATTCATGTTTGTTTGTTTGTTTTAGCTGAACATATAAAGCTGGCGGCTCCCGCCCTCTGAACCCTCCTCTCCAGTCCTCCTCTGCTAAATAGCTGCCAGCAAGCACTGGGCGTCTCTCCCCCACACAATTCTGTTTATTCTAAAAGATAAAAAAGGCAACTCACCAGTCCAGTATACATAAAACTTATTTTATTTCTTCCAATTTAAAATCATACACACAGAGCTTTTTTGGCTGGGGACGGTGAAAAGTGTCTGACGGGTTTCAGGCTGTAGCACCCTTAATCATAGACTGATTGTGTAGCTACAATTTTGCCCTTTTTCAGCAGCAGAAGCTCCAATTAAAAAAGAGAGGCAAGGGAGGTAAGAACAGCACAAAGCTGTTTGCCTTATTAACCCCTTATATGTTCTTTTTTTTATATACGTATATATTTCTTTTATTTATACACTAGTATCTAAGAAAGATTATTCTAAACAGGATTATCTCTTAGCAATTGTATTGTTGAAGAACGCACTCCTGTAGACTTTGCTCTTCTTTATACGTTATTAGTGAAATGCGTGCAGGATTATCTCTTACCCCATTTAATCGTATTACCTATGGTACAGGGTAAGTAAAATAGTTTTCATTAATCCAAAGTTGCACAGATATTTTAATTTTATTAGGTTGCACATTACAGCAACATTTAGTGAAGAATTAAAGAGTCATCAGACATTTCCCTTTTCTTTCCAGCCACAATTTTTTTCACATCTTTACATACAGCTCAGAGATACAAAGTTAACCAAAACAAGTTATACTTTATTGTATATATATAGTTCCTAAAGGCCACAGTTGTTACCATTTTAAACTGAGGATCCAAAATTTGAGGTAATTTGTATCAACAAAAACCTCATATTATTTGTTATTAGTCTTAGATCCTTATCCTGTTTCACACATGTGTATTCTAATAAACATGTTTCTATAAACATAATGAAGATGCAGAGGCAAGGTTGTGTCAAACACAACACCGTGAGAATCATATTATACATCAATTGACATCAAACCAAAAGAGAAATATCCCACTATGGTTTAACCCCTTTGGGGAACGGGTTCTAACTCCATAATCCAGTATGCCTCCCTTTATTGAGGGCATCCATATATCCCTCCCCTTAATTATTTTGACCGTCCAACTCCCTGTACTTTACAATAGGATATACAACTCGTACATCCTTAAAATGTTGGGATTTAGCATCTCCTTTCACTATGTTGTTCAGACGTTCTCTTATCCGTTCTTTAAGAGGACGGATAAGAGAGAGACGTAACGTGCATCCTACATATATACAAATCTAAATGTGTCTCAAAAGAATTTCATGGTAGTGTGTGGCTTACTTGTTAATTTTAAAGAAGTTTTTCTGTTTTATATTAGTGAACAAAAGGAAATTTTCATTGGAGATGATATAGCCTTTGACACTTTTGGTCAATGCTCAAAATCAAGGGTGAAGGAGCCTATGAAGCAGAGACTCATTGTCAAGATGCCAGCACAGGCAGATTTTAGGTGTTTTTCGAAATAATGAGGTAAGATGCTAAAAAGGTATATAATTCATCTATTTGTAATAGAACACTATTTTGTCCTCTTCTGAAACAATCTAAAATGCTGAATAAGACTAAGAATTTCCTGTTCAAAATTTTTCATTAATTGCCAAAGACAATTGTTTGTAGGTAGTAATAACCTGGAACCCAATATTTAAAATAGCTCTTTAAAAAAAAAGTAAGCAGCCTGCAAAAGCCCATTTTGCTTTGGAAATTGTTTCCTATGGTGTTTACATGACCTCAAAAAGTGCCAAATATATTATTTGATGTCGGAGGCAGGTAACAGACAATTGACTATGTTTTTGATTTAAGGGTGGGCGTGCCACAGGGTTCTGTGTTGGGGCCACTTCTATTTAATCTATTTATTAATGTTTTGGAAATAGGTATTATCAGAAATGTCTTTGTGTTTGCAGACAGAAAATTGTTGAATCAGTACACCATACCCATAGGTAGAGACTGAAACTTGGCCATAAAATAGACTAAATTAGGGAAAGCTAAAGGGCATTATGGGTAAACATTTCAGCCACCTCTGTATGAAAACAGTTTACACTCACCTCTAAATAAAACAAATAATATACTGTATTTTGTAGAAAATACAACTGTGTAGTGGCATCATCCTTTCATTCAGGTAGAATTCCATATGTAGGGCAGTCAATTATATTCCTAAATCAACTTATTGATAAAAGTCCTAATTGCCACACAAGGTCAAAAAATAGTTGGCTTACAGTGTTGTATATATAGATATATTGTTATCAGTGATGACAAATCCTAATGAAAACGTAGTCTGAATAGTTTGACACAACATATGTATAGCCTTATCTTAATATGTGGCTTCAATGGGTCATGTTTTTTTTTTTAAAAGTACTATGAAATTTCACATTTGCCAAAATACTATACACTGTGTCCAAATGATTACTTTCCAAAGCCAATCTATTAGTAGTCAAATATCAAAGCATCATAAAGGCTTTGGAAACAAAAATAGGGAAAATGGGTAGATGCCTCATTCTACATGTGAAAGCTTAACCCTTTGCTAAACATATTTGGATAGGTTCAGAATAATTAAATGTGGTGGTTTCTTTAATGCATTTTTCTTGTGGCAGTATCTGGTGATGAAATGCCACAAGTCTTCTCTTTTAATGCTATTTAGTGTGACCCAAGTGACAGAGTATACAATCACCAATCTCAAAAAACATCCATTTTAACTGTGTAAATGCCTGTTAATTTGAAGTTAGTTAATTTTAAATCACAGTGGCCCAATTATCTGTTTTCACTTGACATAATTCGCTGGGACATGAATGCAGCTAGGTGATAGCTAGTAATGTCATGATGATATTTTTTGGGGGAGCAGGCGAAGGACATCAATAATTTAAAAATCAACTTTTAAAATTTTTTAAATATCCTGGGGCAGGGAGGTAGGATAAATAATTCTTACCTCCCAATATCAATTAATTGAAGAGCATCAACATATCTAGTTTTCATCTGCCAGGTTAGTGTCTTTGACCTTCTTGTATTAAGAAGGTCATAACTCACTGCTGGGTGAGTTATGAAATTAACTTGCGGGTACTAGGGGTCAGCTCCCACAACCCTTCTTAGCTAAACCACATCTTTTTTAAACTTTTGTAAAGAAAACAGGATATATAATTAACTACAATACCCACAAAATGTCGCAATGTTTTTAAACTTTGTTTTGCAAATGATAGTGCCAACAGTGGGGAATAGAAAAGTAGGACAGATTGCCCTTTCTCTGCACCTAGGCACATACCTACTATTGTCTAATGGTAAATGCGGCCCTGGGACCATTTCATAAACCTGTATATTTAATTAAAGGGAATGTCCACCCCTATCTATAAAAATCAGTATATAATAGATTACCTCCCAAAAGCAGGAGATCATTTTATTGAAACAGTTTAAATCGTCTCCCAGACTGAGTTGTTATACTTACAAGCTCCTCTATCCTCCGCCGATTCCAGGTTCCTCAATCAGTCTCCACTGCGGCTGCTGTGTTCTTTTCTGTTCTTGCGCAGCCGCAGTGGAGACTGCTCCTGGAATGGCAGTCAGTGATTGGCTGGGACGTCGCTGTTACGGTCGACACTGACTGCCTTACCCGGAAGTGCAGAGCCGTGGCGGAGGATCAAGTAGGAGAATGTAAGTATAATAACTGGGAGCCGATTTAAACTGTTTCAATAAAACAATCTCCTGCTTTTGGGTGGTAATCTATTATATACTGATTTTTATAGATCGGGGTGGACATTCCCTTTAAAGGGTATGTCCACCCTTAAATCTTACTTTTAATATAGGCTTCCCCCCTGGTCCCCCAGCCCCAACCACATTATTTTTATTTTAAGAAAGCTCCCCAAACTCTTACTTACCTCCCCTCTTTCCTCCGCCGCGTCTCCTGCTTTTGGGAGGTAATCTATTATATACTGATTTTTATAGATCGGGGTGGACATTCCCTTTAAAGGGTATGTCCACCCTTAAATCTTACTTTTAATATAGGCTTCCCCCCTGGTCCCCCAGCCCCAACCACATTATTTTTATTTTAAGAAAGCTCCCCAAACTCTTACTTACCTCCCCTCTTTCCTCCGCCACGCTCCCGGCCCTCTGCTTGCGAGAAATGCAAGCAGAGGAAAAAAAAAAAAAAAAAAAAGTGAATAGGTTGGACTTGATGGACGAATGTCTTTATTCAACCTTAATTACTATGTTACTATGTTACTATGTTACTATGTATGTTACCGAACTCAAACGTTACATTGTAGGGTTACCGAACAATACATTCCAGGGTTACTGAACTCAAACTTTACATTGTAGGGTTACCGAACAATACATTCCAGGGTTACCGAACTCAAACGCTACATTGGAGGGTTAGCGAACAATACATTCCAGGGTTACCGAACTGAAACGTTACATTGGAGGGTTACCGAACAATACATTCCAGGGTTACCGAACTCAAACGTTACATTGGAGGGTTAGCGAACAATACATTCCAGGGTTACCGAACTCAAACGTTACATTGGAGGGTTAGCGAACAATACATTCCAGGGTTACCGAACTCAAACGCTACATTGGAGGGTTAGTGAACAATACATTCCAGGGTTACCGAACTCAAACGTTACATTGGAGGGTTAGCGAACAATACATTCCAGGGTTACTGAACTCAAACGTTACATTGTAGGGTTACCGAACAATACATTCCAGGGTTACCGGGGGAAGTAGGGGACGGAAGGATAGGGGGGCTTCTTCCCAGCTGGTCGATCCCAACAGATTTGCCATTTTAGGTGAAGATGTGGAGGACGATGGCTCGGAAGCAGCATGTATGGAGCGGGCCTTTCCCTTGAGCACCCAGGGGACGGCCATCTCCAATACAAGGGAGGGAGAACTGGGGGCTAGGAAGGATAGACAGGTGGTAGTGGTAGGGGATTCTATTATTAGAAGGGTAGATAGGGTAATCTGTCGCCAGGACCCTGCATGCCGAACAGTGTGTTGTCTGCCTGGTGCTAGGGTTCGACATGTGGTGGATCGTGTAGACAGATTATTGGGTGGGGCTGGGAGTGACCCGGCGGTCTTGGTTCACATTGGTGCCAATGACAAAGTTAGAGGTGGAGGTGAGGTCCTTAAAAATGATTTCCGAGAATTAGGGGCCAAGTTAAAAGCAAGGACCTCCAGGGTAGTGATTTCAGAAATACTACCGCATCCACGTGCTACGCTAGGGAGGCAACGGGAGCTCAGGAGTATAAATGCGTGGCTAAGAGAGTGGTGTAAGGAGATGGGGTTTGGGTTTTTAGAGAACTGGGCTGACTTTTCTGTTGGCTACAGGCTCTTTAGTAGTGACGGATTGCACCTCAATGATGATGGTGCAGCTGTTTTGGGGGAGAAGATGGCTAGGGGGTTGGAGGAGATTTTAAACTAGGTATGGGGGGGGAGGGAACGTTTAACTACACAGGGGTAGATAGAGAAGTTAGGGATCTGGGGGCTAGTAACACAACGGAGGGAGGAGAAGGAGGAGGGGGGAGCATAGAGGATAAGGAGGCATGTACGACCATGTATGGAAGTAAATCAATTGATAATCTAAAATGTATGTTTACAAATGCAAGGAGTCTGGCTGGAAAAACCGGCGAACTTGAAATAATAGCGTTAAAGGAAAGGTATGATGTAATTGGTATAGCAGAATCATGGCTTAATGATTCACACGACTGGACAGTAAATATTGAAGGATACTCCTTATTTAGACATGAACGAGTTAATAAGAAAGGAGGAGGAGTATGTATGTATGTTAAACAGGAATTGAAGCCAAATTTAAAAGATGGAATAGATGGGGGAGCAAACGATGCGGCAGAAACATTATGGGTGGAACTGTGTACAGGAAG